>JAGFBZ010002922.1:0-22312 GCA_018398805.1 Hirundichthys speculiger
AAGTCATGCTTGAGTAGATTATGCACAGGAGGGCAGTTTATAATGCGAGCAGTTACTTCAAAAGGTCCCATGAAATGGTTTTTTGTAATCCACATTAGAAATGTATGTAAGTCTGGGACTCAAATTGTGAGAAACTTGTCAGTTCTAAATTTGGCAGGGAATTTACTTTGCCCTTTTGATTATTCATAATGTTCATTTACACATTTAGATGGTAAAAAAAAATGTTTTTTCATTTCTTTTTCATGTTAAAGGAACTTAAGATGTTTATTCATTTTTGAGATAGTTTCCTGCTTGATTTTAACTAATTATGAACAAATCACTGCCGTGTTTTGGCTTCTTGTTTTGAAGTCTGAATTTATGTTTACCTGCATTCGTGATGCTGTGTTTATGGACCACAGCCATATAACTGTAGACAAACCAGCCCTGTTTTTCTATCAATTTTGATTATGTTGACCAACCACATGGTATTAAGTTTTTTTTTTCCTTTCCCATCCAAAGCTGTAAATTTGAACCTTTTAGTAGTAGAGGTAGCTATGGTGTCATTAGTGTTTCTTTTTACATAATTTTGCTGATAGGTAACATGTTGGCTGCTATCATTTTGTTTGAGTTAACACAAGTTTCTCTGCAGAGTTCTGCTAGGAAACGCTAGGAAACGAACGAACAGAGTTGCTGTTGCGGCCGGACTTCCTGTCGATGGTTTCCTGTTGTTGGTGAACGCTAAACGGTGTTTGATTCCTTTAACCTTTTTATAATTTAAATTTAAACTCGATTTGGTGATAACTACACTGCTGGTGTAAATGGTAATCTGAGCACTCGCACTTAGTTTCTGCTTCGCACATTTTCCTTGAGATTCTCACTGCCGTTAATCGCCGGATCTTTAGCCTAGTAGCTTCTTAGCATGGCTTCTTCTCCCTCTGTTTCCCCCTCCCACTGCTCAGTGTGTGAAATGTTTAGTTATTCCTCTGCCTCCTTTAGCGAGAGTGGTAAATGTATAAAATGTAGTTTATTCATAGCTTTGGAGGCGAGGCTCAGTGAGCTAGAGGCGCGTGTCCGCCAATTAGATCATAGTCCGTCAGAGGCGATAGGCAGCCAGGCTAATGTAGCGGCGGAGCGGCCTAGAGTAGCTGCTGCTAGCAGTCTCCCTGTAGCACCCGAGCAGCCGGCCAGACAGGGCGGCTGGGTGACGGTTCGAAGGAAGCGTAGCCCAAAACAAAGGCGCGTGGAACACCATCACTCGCTTCACATATCGAACCGTTTTTCCCCACTCAGCGACACACCCGCTGAGAAACCCACCCTGCTGATTGGCGACTCTATAGTCCGGTATGTGAGGCCGACAGCTACGACCATAGTCAGGTGTATCCCGGGAGCCAGAGCGGGCGACATCAAGGCAAATTTGAAGCTGCTGGCAAAGAGTAACCGTAAGTACAGTAAAGTTATTATACATGTCGGCACTAATGACACCCGGCTACGCCAGTCGGAGGTCACTAAACTTAACATTGAGTCAGTGTGTAATTTTGCAAAGAGCATGTCGGACTCCGTAGTTTTCTCTGGTCCCCCTTCCTAATTTGACCAGTGATGATATGTTTAGCCGCATGTCATCGCTCCGTCGCTGGTTGTCGTGGTGGTGTCCAGAAAACAACGTGGCCTTTATTGACAACTGGCCGGATTTTTGGGGAAAGCCTGGTCTGATTAGAAGAGACGGCATTCATCCCACCCGGGATGGTGCAGCTCTTATTTCTAGTAATCTGGCCGATTCTCTTAGACGCTCCCCCTGACAATCCAGGGTGGAGGCCAGGATGCAGAGCTGCAGTCTTATACGCTTCTCTGCTGCTTCTCGAGGACCGTCCCCGTCCACTAAAGATAGAGAAATCAACTTTATAGCTGCTAGTGCTAACATGGTGCCGAACAAAAACAAAAACATAGAATTGGTGTCAATTCCCCGTCCTCCAAAAGTCTACTTAGCGCGCTGTGATAGAGGCGTTAACCAAAATAATTTGATAAAAATAAAAACTGTCAGACACGTGGAGCCAAGAGAACTTGTAATTAGATGTGGACTACTGAATGTGAGGTCTCTTGGTTCTAAGTCTCTGTTAATCAATGATCTTATTACTGAGACTCGTTGCGATGTCTTCTGCTTATCAGAAACCTGGCTACAAGAGGGAGAGTATGTGAGCTTAAATGAGGCTACGCCACCAGGTTATAATAATTATCATATTCCCCGGAGTACGGGTCGCGGTGGAGGAGTAGCAGCTGTCTACAACTCCAGCCTGCAAGTAAAAACAAAACCCAAATGTAATTATAATACATTCGAAAGCCTCACGCTTAGTCTAACTTTTCCAAATTGGAGGTCAGAAAAGTCAGTCTTGTTGGTAGTGGTGTACCGGCCACCTGCTGGTGCTTATCTGGAGTTTCTGTCTGAGGTCTCAGATTTTTTAGCTGGTTTAGTGCTCAGCTCAGACAAACTCATCATAGTGGGTGACTTTAACATCCACATGGATGTTGACAGTGACAGCTTTAAATTAGCTTTTACATCTCTTTTAGAGTCATTTGGCGTCTCACAAAAAGTGAAAGAACCGACTCACTGCTTTAATCATATCCTGGATCTGGTTCTCACCTATGGTATAGATACTCATCACTTGTTAGTGTCGCCGCTGAATTCTCTTCTCTCGGACCACTTTTTAGTTACATTTGAGTTCAGCATTTGTGGCATTAAAACAGGAAATGAAACGTGTCATTACAGCAGATGTCTTTCTGAAGATGCTGTGAATAATTTTAAGGAGGTCATTCTCTCTCATCTCCCTATGGTGGAATATGATAGAATAGCTGAGGGCAACGACCTGAATCTTACTCCGGCAGACTTTGATCACCTTGTTAATAATACTGCCGATATGTTACATTCTGCCTTGGATGCGGTCGCTCCTCTGAGGAAGAGGGTTTCTTATCTTAGGAGCTCAGCTCCCTGGTATAATTCACATATTCGCATGCTGAAGCAGAATGCACGTAAAATGGAAAGGAGGTGGTACTCCTGTAAATCTGCGGACTCCCATCGTGCCTGGAGAGATAGTTTAATAGTCTACAAAAGAGCCCTACGCAGAGCTAGAACATCTTATTATTCTTCGCTAATAGAAGAGAACAAACATAACCCACGTTTTCTGTTCAGCACTGTAGCCAGGCTGACAAAGAGCCACAACTCTGTTGGTCCATGCATTCCTGCTACTCTCAGTAGTGAAGACTTTATGATCTTTTTTAATGGGAAAATAATCAAAATTAGAGATGAGATCGGCCAGGCCCAGCTGTCGGCGGCTGTGGACATCCCTGCAGCTTCGTTGATCTCTTCCATTTCTGATTTGACTCTGGACTGTTTTTCTCCTGTGGGCCTCTCTGAGTTGACCTCAACTATCAGTAAAGCTAAACCATTTACATGTCTGTTGGATCCCATCCCAACTCGACTGTTCAAGGATGTTATATCCTCTATTGGTATATCAATTTTGGATCAGATTAACCTATCTCTACAATTAGGATATGTGCCACAGGTTTTTAAAGTTGCAGTCATTAAACCTTTGCTCAAGAAACCATCCCTTGACCCGGACATCTTGGCAAACTATAGACCAATATCCAACCTTCCATTTATCTCTAAAATTCTGGAAAAAATAGTTGCTAGCCAGTTAGGAGAACACCTGCATAGAAATGATCTATTTGAGGTCTTTCAGTCAGGGTTTAGAACTCATCATAGCACAGAAACTGCACTGATTAGAGTCTCCAACGACCTCCTCATGGCCTCAGACAATGGATTAGTTTCTGTCCTGGTTCTGCTGGACCTCAGTGCTGCTTTTGATACTGTTGATCACGGCCTTTTGCTGTACAGATTAGAGCACACTGTTGGAATTAAAGGGACAGCATTAGGCTGGTTTAAGTCATACCTATCTGACAGGTTCCAGTTCGTCCATGTTAATGACGTTTCTCTACACGGACTAGGGTCTGCTATGGTGTCCCACAGGGTTCAGTTCTGGGACCCAGGGCCGGTTCTAGGAATGCACATAAGAGGGGGCAGTCAGAAATGTGAAGGGGGCATGTTCTTTTTTTCTTTAACACATTACACTGTTACTGTTAAAAAAAAAAAAAAAAAAACATTTCCCCCACCACGTCGGTGTGTTGTAGTGGTGTAACACACAAATGAAGTGATATTGAAAACCTCCCCAAATCCCAAAAATGTGTATTTGAAACGCAGAAAGCCATTCCTGACGCTTATATGAACACGAAGACGTTCGCATTTGGAGTCCTGTCAATCTTTGGATCCACATACTGATGCGAGCAGGTTTTCTCCAGGATGAACTACATCAGATCCAAATATCACTCGTCTCATAGACGCCAGCCTGCAGTCACGTCTTACAGCCCTGATACAGAGAAGCTCTGCAGTGATGTTCAGAAACAAATTACGTTAAGTAGGTGAGAACACTGTCACAGTGATTCCCAAAGTGTGGGCTGCGGCCCCCTGGTGGACTGTTGTGGTACTGCAGGTGGACCGTGAGAGGTCATTAAAAATAAACAAATATAATTTAAATCCTTGATTTAAAAAAATATATGTTTTTAATAACTGTAAAATATTCATAACATGATTTAGAAATAAAAAAACAAACAAATTGAGTGTTATTCTACTGTCACCTTAATATGACAAGTGTCTCCTTATTTGTTGACCCCTTATATTAATATTGGAATGTAGCTTTTAGTCTTGTATGTTGATCAAAGTGGTGTTTAAAGGTTTGCATGGGCTGCAGAGATTTTTTACATTTCAAATTGGACATGGTATTCTGAAGTTTGGGAATGGCTGATTTAATAGATTTTTTTCTCCAAAAACATTTATTTTAGAACCTGAAGCTGAGCTGATGTAGTTGTGTTTTATGTTCAGGCTTGATGGCTGATTGCTGTATGTGGCTGAGGAGAAAGCAAGAGGATGACAACAGACTGAAATGGACTTAAGTCATAATTAAATACAAACTAGCCTATTTTAATGTTTACTCTTATTAAAGGTATTAAGCTGCAGCTATACATTTTATTTATTTCAAAGTGGGCTACTTTTTATTTTATCAATGTTTTACAAATCAGTGAATGACTCAAATAGACCTGTTCTTTGTTTTATTTCAAAGTTGGTCAACACATGCCAGTGTTCTTTTTTCTCCTCTTTCAAAAGATTCAATATTCAATATACTAACTGTCATGTCAACAAGTTGATAGGAATTTGTCTTGGTTCTGCTCCCAAACATCTACAGTGCAACAGCACCAAATATACAGTCTTTATAAGAGTTTAAGGTTAACAGGTAAAAACAGCAATAAAATGTCAACAGTTTTCTGTTTGTTGTTCTGTAATTTCATAAATGCAACTAACTATAGTTCTTTAACCGTGGATGACAAAAAAATGGAAATGAAAATTTAATTAGTATCTTGTATGACCTCTTTTTGCATTAAAAACTTTAAAAAACTGCCAAACATAATAGGAATAAGCTTTTGGATAGATTCAAAATCATCTGAATACAGTATAACTATATATAAGACTTCATACACTGTGTTATCTTCATTTTAAGGGTCAAATAGGGTTTGCGGCTCCAGAAGAATTTTATTAAGGGGGGAGGGACAAAAAATGGCTCTTTTGATAGTAAAGGTTGCCGACCCCTGCACTAGTACTAGCAGCAGCATCACTGCTATTGCTTTTAGTACATGCAAGAGGAGCAACACTTGTTTTAAATGCTCTGAAAAAAGGATGCACGTCACAGCATTAACTCTCTCTTTGTGAGCAGCTGAAAGGTGGAGTGCAAAGTGAAGAAAGAGTTTTGAGAAAAACATCTTCTTTATTTATTTATCGAATTCTTTTTTTAAAATTATTTCCCTGAGCAGTTTGAAACAAAACTGTGCAGAGGGGCGGGGCTTCACGTAGGGGTCCGGCAGACACCGCGCATTTGTCCTCAGCATAGTGCGAATTACGGGGGGGTTTGACCCCCCCAATTACAACTTCGACCCCCTTAAAGAAGGTACAAATTGTCATTTTTGTCATCTTCGACCCCCCTAAAGATGACAAAAATTGTCATTTTTGTCATCTCTAGAAAATGTTGACCCCCCCAATTGTCATTGTATAATTTGCACTCTGGTCCTCAGTCTGTTAGATGCAGTGTACAGATGTCATTGTGACTTGAGAAATGCTCCCAGTGGGAAAAAAACAGCAGACTATTCCCCATTTGACTGCACAAATATATGTATGAATGTTTTAGTAACTATTATTTGAGTTGTTGTTAATCATTAGTTATATCACGGGTCGCTAAGACGAGTTTGGTGGAGTTTTTACTGCTTCTTCCAACTCCTACCGCGCTGACTGTAACTTCACACTCTCTGGCTGCGTCTTGCCTCATTTGCATACTCACAGTGATTGGATGTTTACGGAGGGGCGGAGTCCTGACAGCAGGCTGTGTGAGGACACACACTACACTGACACGAGAGAAGAGAGGGGGCTGATTAACGTGTGTTTCTATCAGTGGATTTTTCACTTCTAAAAGTTTGATTTGAGGGGGCAGGACATCTGTTTGAGGGGGCGTTGCCCCCTCTTGCCCCTGCGTAGAGCCGGCCCCGCTGGGACCAATCCTTTTCACTTTATACATGCTGCCCTTGGGAAAAATTATCCAGAGCCATGGCATAAACTTTCATTGCTACGCTGATGATACGCAGCTGTACTTATCTATGAAACCAGAGGAAACAAAACCTTTGGCTAAACTTCAAGGGTGTCTTAATGATATTAAGTCCTGGATGTCCTCTAACTTTTTGCTTCTAAACTCGGATAAAACAGAGGTTATTGTCTTTGGTCCCAAACACCTGAGGAATGGATTGACTGGATTTACGCTGGCTTCCAGCACAGTTGCAAAAAACCTTGGAGTTATTTTTGATCAGGATATGTCATTTAAGCAGCATATTAATCAGGTTTGCAAGACTGCCTTTTTTCATCTCCGAAATATTGCCAAGATTAGGAGCATCCTCTCCCAGGGTGATGCCGAAAAATTAATCCACGCGTTTGTTAGCTCTAGACTGGATTACTGTAATGCGCTGTTAGCAGGATGTCCGAAAAGCTCGCTAAATAGCCTTCAATTGATCCAGAACACAGCAGCGAGGGTGCTGACAGGAATCCGCAAGCGAGATCACATCTCTCCCGTGTTAGCCTCCCTCCATTGGCTTCCCGTGAAATTTAGAATTGAGTTTAAAATTCTGCTTCTCACATATAAGGCCCTTAATGGCCTAGCTCCGCGCTATTTACAAGACTTGATAGCATGTTATGCTCCTAATAGAGCTCTCCGCTCTCAGAGTGCAGGATTACTCGTCGTTCCTAGAATATCTAAAAGTAGGTTTGGAGGACGGGCCTTCTGCTACCAAGCACCTTTTTTATGGAACCAGCTACCAGTTTGGGTTAAAGAGGCTGATACTATCTCCATTTTTAAAACTAAATTGAAAACATTTCTGTTCAGTAAATCCTACAATTAGTCTTAACTATAGTGTGTAGGGGCTAATAGTTATAACTATAGTTGTAGTAGTAAGACTAGAGTAGCTCGTCTTAATCACAGCTTCGTCATAGTTATGCTGCTATAGGCCTACGCTACAGGGGGACACCAACATGATCTGCTGAGTGGTGTCTCCACTGCTCTTCTCCTTTTTCTTCCCTTTCTTCCTCCCTTCCTCCTCCTCCAGCTCATTTATAATTATTTGGGAGCACCCTGCTACTGAAACTGTGCTCCATTTTCTTTGCCTTCCTGTGTTTGTTGTGCTGTTTCTGCCCCCTTTTCTCTTTGTGTATTTGCAGGCCAGAGTTTCCTGGGTTTCATGCTGACTTGCAGTTCCATCCTCTGTCCATCCCGGGGTTCTCCTCCACTTGTGTTTGGGTACCGACTGGCGTGGTGATCGGTGACCTGGTCCTCTGGCCATCTCATCCCAGTGCTGCTGCTGCTGCCATCCATCTGTTTATGTTTATATATTGCATCCTTTTGCTTGAAATCCTACCCTTCTCTTTTCTTAAACCCAAACCCCCTCCTCCTCCCCCCTCCTCCCCCTTCTCTCACACACCTCACCTACACCCCACCCGCACATTACTGATACTCAAGAGCCTATCATGGCTCATTACGCTGACCACACGCCCAAGGGCCCTCCATAGCCCGCTGGCATTCACCCTACAACAATTCCACTACTTCTTTATTATTATTTTTTACTTTTTCTGTGCTCTCCTCTCTCTGTCCTACATCCTCTTTCTGTCCTCCATCTTCTCTCTGTCCTACATCCTCTCTCTGTCCTGTCTCCCCTCTTTTCTTTCTCTACCCGGCCTTCGGCAGGAAGGTCCCCCCATATGATCCAGGTCCTGCTCAAGGTTTCTTCCTCTTAAAGTGGAGTTTTTCCTTGCCACTGTTTGGTATAAAGGTTTTTTTCCTCCCTATGTGGGAGTTTTTTACCTGCCATTATCATTGATTGGATTTAATTATATAATCTTAGTTGATGATATTTGCTCGGGGGTCATGCTCTGGGTCTCTGTAAAGCGCCTAGAGACAATTGTCATTGTAACAGACGCTATATAAATAAAATTGAATTGAATTGAATTGAAGTATGAGGGGCTGGCTGGATCACCCCACACAATGATCCCTTTTTACAGTAGCTTTCATGAATGGTAGCAAAGATTGAGAGGAAGAGAGAAATGACACTGTGGAATACTAATGCTGATAATTTGACTGTGAAAAACATGGGTTTTTTGCGGGGAGGGGTTCTTTTAAGAGAAAAATTGGGATGTTTTTATATGGCTCAAATCACTTGTTCATATCTCCAGAAAAAAAAGATCAAGTTATAACTGAAGCATCAGGATTGTTTCTCATTACAGACAAATGTTTATCAGCACTTCAGTTGATGTGACCAACAGTGGCGGACTACTTTGCGGCGTTGAAGAGGGTGGGGCAGACTGCTGCCACCCAAATCAATTACGTGAAAAGCTTGATGAAATTAATCTTGTACATCAAGGTGCACCACGGTGCTCGGGACCCTGCACTGCTCCACAGCTGCGTCCCTGACAAAGCATTCGAGTTCCCTGAAGGGAGTCAGCTTGCCCAATATTTTGAAGATCCCTAAACTAAAAGGCAGAGTGTGACTGTTCCCTATAAGCCTCCACAGTGGGGTTCTGAGATGACAACCATCCTGCTGAGCTTTATGTGCAACAGTTCCTGTATGGGAGGAATGAACCGCAGGAGGAGGAAAAGGATGTCTATATTCTGAAAGTTTATGGTAAAGAGCGATATGAGATGTTAAAGAAAATCAACGATGGACTGGATTTGGTGGAAAAAGAGGGGAAAAACGAAACCAAAGCAAAGCAAGACATTCCTGCTCCCTCATGTGGAAAGAGACTCCTGCAACGAGAAGAGAAGAGTGACAGTGACTGAAGATGTTTCTGGCTGAATTAGCAACACCGACATCTTTCTTTTTAAGCCTTCAGGTTTTTGCTCCATGTTGAAACTCAAGTTCACATCCTGCCTCAGAGTATAATCATATGACTTTACAGTTGATTTGCTGAATGTTGTCACTATCTAGTGTCTTTCTGTTTACTAACAAGTCATGCTTGAGTAGATTATGCACAGGAGGGCAGTTTATAATGCGAGCAGTTACTTCAAAAGGTCCCATGAAATGGTTTTTTGTAATCCATCCATCCATCCATTTTCTATACCCGTTTTATCCTTGAAGGGTCACGGGGATCTGCTGGAGCCTATCCCAGCCGTCTACGGGCGAAAGGCAGGGGTTCACCCTGGACAGGTCGCCAGTCCATCGCAGGGCCACATATACAGAGAGACAACCATGCACACCTACGGGCAATTTAGAATTATCAATTAACCTACATGCATGTCTTTGGACTGTGGGAGGAAGCCGGAGTACCCGGAGGAAACCCACGCAAGCACGGGGAGAACATGCAAACTCCACACAGAAAGGCCCCGAGGTTCAATCCAGGACCCCCCCCCCCCTGCCGAGGTTCGAACCAGGAACCTTCTAGCTGTGAGGCAACAGTGCTAACCACTAAGCCACCGTGCTGCCGGTTTTTTGTAATCCACATTAGAAATTTATGTAAGTCTGGGACTCAAATTGTGAGAAACTTGTCAGTTCTAAATTTGGCAGGGAATTTACTTTGCCCTTTTGATTATTCATAATGTTCATTTACACATTTAGATGGTAAAAAAAATGTTTTTTCATTTCTTTTTCATGTTAAAGGAACTTAAGATGTTCATTCATTTTTGAGATAGTTTCCTGCTTGATTTTAACTAATTATGAACAAATCACTGCCGTGTTTTGGCTTCTTGTTTTGAAGTCTGAATTCATGTTTACCTGCATTCGTGATGCTGTGTTTATGGACCACAGCCATATAACTGTAGACAAACCAGCCCTGTTTTTCTATCAGTTTTGATTATGTTGACCAACCACATGGTATTAAGTTTTTTTTTTCCTTTCCCATCCAAAGCTGTAAATTTGAACCTTTTAGTAGTAGAGGTAGCTATGGTGTCATTAGTGTTTCTTTTTACATAATTTTGCTGATAGGTAACATGTTGGCTGCTATCATTTTGTTTGAGTTAACACAAGTATGAGGGGCTGGCTGGATCACCCCACACAATGTTCCCTTTTTACAGTAGCTTTCATGAATGGTAGCAAAGATTGAGAGGAAGAGAGAAATGACACTGTGGAATACTAATGCTGATAATTTGACTGTGAAAAACATGGGTTTTTTGCGGGGAGGGGTTCTTTTAAGAGAAAAATTGGGATGTTTTTATATGGCTCAAATCACTTGTTCATATCTCCAGAAAAAAAAAAGATCAAGTCATAACTGAAGCATCAGGATTGTTTCTCATTACAGACAAATGTTTATCAGCACTTCAGTTGATGTGACCAACAGTGGCGGACTACTTTGCGGCGTTGAAGAGGGTGGGGCAGACTGCTGCCACCCAAATCAATTACGTGAAAAGCTTGATAAAATTAATCTTGTACATCAAGGTGCACCACGGTGCTCGGGACCCTGCACTGCTCCACAGCTGCGTCCCTGACAAAGCATTCGAGTCCCCTGAAGGGAGTCAGCTTGCCCAATATTTTGAAGATCCCTAAACTAAAAGGCAGAGTGTGACTGTTCCCTATAAGCCTCCACAGTGGGGTTCTGAGATGACAACCATCCTGCTGAGCTTTATGTGCAACAGTTCCTGTATGGGAGGAATGAACCGCAGGAGGAGGAAAAGGATGTCTATATTCTGAAAGTTTATGGTAAAGAGCGATATGAGATGTTAAAGAAAATCAACGATGGACTGGATTTGGTGGAAAAAGAGGGGAAAAACGAAACCAAAGCAAAGCAAGACATTCCTGCTCCCTCATGTGGAAAGAGACTCCTGCAACGAGAAGAGAAGAGTGACAGTGACTGAAGATGTTTCTGGCTGAATTAGCAACACCGACATCTTTCTTTTTAAGCCTTCAGGTTTTTGCTCCATGTTGAAACTCAAGTTCACATCCTGCCTCAGAGTATAATCATATGACTTTACAGTTGATTTGCTGAATGTTGTCACTATCTAGTGTCTTTCTGTTTACTAACAAGTCATGCTTGAGTAGATTATGCACAGGAGGGCAGTTTATAATGCGAGCAGTTACTTCAAAAGGTCCCATGAAATGGTTTTTTGTAATCCACATTAGAAATGTATGTAAGTCTGGGACTCAAATTGTGAGAAACTTGTCAGTTCTAAATTTGGCAGGGAATTTACTTTGCCCTTTTGATTATTCATAATGTTCATTTACACATTTAGATGGTAAAAAAAATGTTTTTTCATTTCTTTTTCATGTTAAAGGAACTTAAGATGTTCATTCATTTTTGAGTCAGTTTCCTGCTTGATTTTAACTAATTATGAACAAATCACTGCCGTGTTTTGGCTTCTTGTTTTGAAGTCTGAATTTATGTTTACCTGCATTCGTGATGCTGTGTTTATGGACCACAGCCATATAACTGTAGACAAACCAGCCCTGTTTTTCTATCAGTTTTGATTATGTTGACCAACCACATGGTATTAAGTTTTTTTTTTCCTTTCCCATCCAAAGCTGTAAATTTGAACCTTTTGAACCTAAATTTGAGTTTTTAGTGTTTCAATATTAATTTGATGTAAGTGTAAAATTATTATACTGTATGTTGAAGCTTCTGAAAAACTCCAAAAAGAGGCCAAATTTAAAGCCAGTGGCTTACAAAATGAACTTCCCTGACGGGAAGAAAAAAATCATTTTGTTTCATGCCCTCAGAGACATTGCGGTCAATGAGGAGCTGTTGTTTGACTACGGTGTCAGCCGAAAATCTTTTGCCGGCGAGGGTGCAGACCTGGACTGGTTAAATGATTGAGGCCTGTGTGTGTGTGTGTGTCTGTCTGTCTGTCTGTCTGTCTGTGTGTGTGGGGGGGCAATTCTTGTATTCCTTTTTTTGTAAATAAACTTTTTTCTTTTTGAATTTTTGTACCCTCAGGTGAATGAGTGGATAGCCAAGCAGGTCCACAACCCAGGCAGGTGGTGCCATTTGCCCTGAGCCAAGAGGAAGCTGCTGTATTATTATTTGAACTTCTGGTCTGAGGGTCAAAACAGTCTGCTCCTGTTTTGGGAGTGAAGAGGTGTGAAGAGGTGCTATTCTGGGTGGGGGAGGGTCTCTGATGGTGTTGATGGCCCCCCCTGTTGATGGCCCTCTGTACTCAGGGGTGTCAGGGGAACTGTGAAGTGCTTTTGTGTTAGTTTCCTGCACGATTATATCTGTAATCTTAAACAAATCACTACCATGTTTTGAAAAAGAAATATTTTGGTCTTGGACAGCTGTATGTGCTTGTCAGTATTTCTTTTCTGTAAATAAACCTGTTTTTGGAAATCCTGCTCTTGAGTCCTTCTTCCAGTCACTTCTTCTAGTTTTTGATCATGTAATAGTTTGCTATACTATGTTGCAAATAAACATTCAAATTTAGATTACATTTAGGCTATATAGTGTATTTTATTATGAACAGAGGCAGAAAAGACTGAGATTAGTGCACAAAGTGAGCATTTTATTTTCCCTGCAGAGAGACACGAGGAACTTGAGCGAGCAAAGGTAAGACTGCATTCAGCCATTCTGGTCCTGATCTGTGGACCAGAGTTCTTATCTTACTGTCTTTAATCCGTAATGATTCAATTTATTTTTGAGTCTTTGTGCATTTTCTTACTATTAAATATTTAAATTCTATTTTTAAACCCAAAGCTTTTACATGTCTTGTTTCTACATTGTATCATTATTGTATCTATTGATGGATAAATTAATATATATCTATTGATATATTGATTGTATTTATTTTTTTAATTCTTCCAGTCACTTCTTCTAGTTTTTGATCATGTAATAGTTTGCTATACTATGTTGCAAATAAACATTCAAATTTAGATTACATTTAGGCTATATAGTGTATTTTATTATGAACAGAGGCAGAAAAGACTGAGATTAGTGCACAAAGTGAGAATTTTATTTTCCCTGGTGATATGTACAGTCAGTTGAGCTTGTATTTACAAGGCTGCAAATTAATACCGAACAATCAATCACTCAATGAATTATGAAAAAAGAGCTGCAGCATCTTAAACCAGCCACAATGAAGATTTGAGAGATGAACAGTACCACAATGCTTCAGTTTCAGCCTCAAAGTTGTCTTTTATGTATTATGATTGTCTCTCTCAACTCAACATATTTAATGGTAAGGCTGAGCCTGCACATGTCACTGCAGCCGTTCAAAATCAGGTGCTGTAGTGGGACAGAACGCATCTCATCTCTGACGTAGCATCCAGTCGAGAACGATACTGTGACTTCATGCATACAAGGGCATTAAATCCAGCTTCACACAAATATGTGCTTCCAAAAGGAACCAACAGTTTTAAAGCACACAGTGAGATCTCTGGGTACTCATCTCTTGCTCCAAAACAGAATTCCTCCACTGCCACTTGTGAATGCAATCTCTGATGCGTTTTGTCATATGAAAGTTCAATCAGCTGTTCAACAGTGGTGGCAGGCAGGTCCACTGCGCCAGCATCCCATTGGAATGGGTCTCTCAACCTGTCAAATTTTAACATGTCCAAGTCAGAGAAAGGGGCAAAGTGCTCATCTAGGCATTTCAGGTGGGCACACAGCCCCTTTGTGGAGCACTTGTCGATGCTGTTGTCCGTTAAAAACTGGTTCAGCTGGGGGAACGGGGTGAAGTTTGCCTTTGAAAGGCTTTCTCTCCAGTATGTGAGTTTCCTCCTGAATTAAATCACTCAATCTACAGTTGCATTACAGCGATCTGCAGCTGGCCACACTAAGGCTTCACATTAAGCTCCGTTTTCTCAGTTCCAAGCAATCTAAGTGTTCCATTCATATGTCGATGTCTCATTAGTGCCTCATTAACCTGCTTTAGTGCGCCCAGGACAATAACAAAGTGTGTCTGGGGGCGTGGTTGATCAAAACTGTTCCACAGAGTGACTGTGCTGTCTTTTTATTGATGTTTGTAATTTATGATTTCTAAAATTTAGATCTTCACCTCTAACCATTCCAACCTAGTATTAATCAGTAATAACCTAGATCAGTTTGACCGCTGTGTACTATGACCTGACACTAAGCCTGATCATTAAGCTGCTTTTGTTTGTTTTCTAAAATTGAGTTCTCCCCTTAGATTGTAGCCTCCTTCTCTCTGTGTGAACATTCCTCTGATATTTTTGCTAGTAGATTATTCCTTGATTTTAAAATTATTTGTGCTGTTTTGTATTTAAACAGATCCCAAAAATCAGCTGGTTCCAAGATGAAGAGGTAAAGGTAGTTCTTCACTTCTATCAAAATCCAAGCATTTATGGTTCTGCTCTGAACAAAAGGATCGTTGTGAGTATCATGGATTGAGTCAGTTTCCTGCACGAGTATATCTGTAATCTTAAACAAATCACTGCCATGTTTTGAAAAATAAAAACATTTAGGCCTTTTCGACAGCTGAGCTTCAGTTTAATTTGACTCAACGTCTACTGTCCCAGTCACAACTGAACAATCAGTTGGTCAAAAACAAGCACAGTCGTTCACTGGTACACCTCAGGCCTAACGGCTGTTTTTCCACGAGTGGCCCCCACTCCTAACGACTGTCTTTTCATGGGGATGGCTCTACTGACCCAAACAAAGGGTCCAGTGAAACTACACCGATGAATTGTGAAAGTGGTGGGTGTTCACCTCCAGAGAACTTAAAACCCAGAGTCAAAGTCCACTGTTGGTCTGATCAGATCTGACTGCTGTTCTGCTCACATCTGATTGCTGTTCTGCTCACATCTATCTGCGCTGAAACTTCTGCCATGGCTCAAGAGTCCAAGTAAGTTATACCCAGGTTTTTCCTCTGCTGTTATCTTCAAAATTATATAGTGAAAAGTGTTTTTAGTCACAGCTGTTTAGCAGCAGTGCAGTTTTCTGTGCTTTAAGGCTTTACGGTGAAGACACATAATTCTGAGGCAGTGTTTTTTTTCCAGGGAGGTCAGACTTTGAAAAAATTGTAATGATTTGTCTTTTAACACTGATGATACTGTTTTTTTACTGCTGAGCATCTCTTGTACTGGCTGTTGAGCACTTGCAAAATGCTTTTGTGGTTGTTCAGGATAAACTGCATGAGCTGAAACTGGTTTTAAATGCAGATAAGATGAAGCTTATGTTATTTACGACCTCAAAAGCTAGGTTACAAAATGTACCTGTGGTGGTCACTGTTAATGGTAAGAAGATACCCAGGTACTTGAATTAACTTCTATCTTGATCGGTGATTCTCTAAATTTTAAACCTCACGTGCTGAACCTGGTGAAGAAACTGAGGCTAAAACTGGGTTTTTATTTTCAGAATAAGTTGTGTTTTTCTTTTTATGTAAAGCGTCTAGTTGCTGCAACTTTTTTTTTTTTTTTTTACCTGTGTTAGATTATGGTGATCTCAGGACATTTTTATGCTCTCTGTCCCAAATGCTCGGACTGAAATTGGGAAAAGAGCTTTTGGGTTTTCTGCACCTTCAGCGTGGAACTTGTTGCAGAACAATTTAAAACTGAAGGAGCTCGTGTCGCTAAATGTCTAAGATGAAGGACTTGGAAGCAGTTTCCATGGGATGTTGCTGTTTTTAGCTTGATCTTTGTATAAATGACTCCCAGAAACTCTCATCTTGTTTTATAGATAGTTTTATTTCATGCAAATTTTACTGCTTGTAAATTGTACTTTGTTTCCTTGTATGTCTTTGTCTGCAACTTTGTGTTTTGCTGCTGCTCGTCTTGGCCAGGTCTCTCTTGAAAAAGAGATTCTTAATCTCAACGGGACTAACCTGGTTAAATAAAGGTTAAATAAAAATGTAACAATGTATTTGATGTGTTTGTTCAGGGATCGTCGCTGGTTGTACTGCCTGATGTGCTACAAGCCCACCCAGGCTTTGACCACTCATCTGTCCCGTACTTGCATGAAGACTAAAAGCCCTGCAGAGAGACACGAGGAACTTGAGCGAGCAAAGGTAAGACTGCATTCAGCCATTCTGGTCCTGATCTGTGGACCAGAGTTCTTATCTTACTGTCTTTAATCCGTGATGATTCAATTTATTTTTGAGTCTTTGTGCATTTTCTTACTATTAAATATTTAAATTCTATTTTTAAACCCAAAGCTTTTACATGTCCATGTTTCTACATTGTATCATTATTGTATCTATTGATGGATAAATTAATATATATCTATTGATATATTGATTTTATTTATTTTTTTACTGAGTAGTTTTTAGCTACAGTGTTTCCCAGTGTGTCTGGTCTGCAGGACAGTTGGCAGCGATCAGTGCTGGCCATGTTACTTTAAACCTGTTACTGTGTGTGTTTGTATTCTGTTTTTGTTTCCTGTTTTATGTCTGATTTTACTTTGTGAAGAATAAATACATTTTTGTCTGTTTGATTGAAGGATTCCACCAGGACGTGGACCCATGTGGGGAGGGTGTGGGACTACGCCCAGCTAGTGCAACTGGTCCCAGATGCTCCTTCCAGGATGGCTCTTTTAAAGGAAATGAAGAGCCGAGAGTTCTTCATTCTCAACGCGCCCCCGGATGCTGACGTGGAGGTGATGGCCAGACCTTCCGACACAGAGCAGCCTTCCACTTCTGCTGGCCCATCTCATCCCACAGAGGAGCCTTCCACGTCTGCTGGCCCGACTGCTTCTAACACGCAGTCTGTCCAAGGAGGAGAAGATGAAGAGGGCAGCAGCTCCAGCGACGCCACCTGGCAACAGTGAGTCCCTTTACTTCTACACACACATCTGAATCAGTTGTGATGTGGGACTTCTGTTTGACTTAAATGTCTCTGTGCTTTCTCAGGCCGAGCCTGAACTTCTCGTCCACAGTGAGAGTCAGGATGCAGGAGGAGAACCTGTACGCCAAGTTCCCTCCTGAGGCTGTTGAGCTGGCAGGGTTCAAAAACCATCTGCTGTCTGTGCTCCAGATCCCCAACTGCCAGCAGGAGGTAGGTGTTTAATTCTGATTTATTTTCTTTCTGTCCACTACCCTGCATAAACGCACATCAGCATCATCACAGCAGCAGCAGAAAAAAAAAACTTGCACAGAAACAAGTTGTCTCTGAGTGGCCTTGAACACAGGCGAGGCGAGCCGGTGATCTTTTTCTCCTGCAATCAAAAGAACAGAGGCAACATTCAACTGTCTCTGGGCCTGAACAGAGGGAAGGGGTGGGGACAGAGAGCCGTTTGGGAGCTTTCTAAAATTCACATTTACATCTGTCTGCATCTTCAGTTCCACATTAATGGAAGCTTCACTGTGTCCCTGACTGCAGCCTGATTTCCTCTTCTTTCTGTCCCTTCACAGGTCAACAACGTGTCCCGGATCCTCCGTTACGTACAGCCGACGGGGGACCAGGTCACGCTGGACTTCCTCCAGAACACGGCACCGGTGGCGGACTACTTTGCGGCGTTGAAGAGGGTGGGGCAGACTGCTGCCACCCAAATCAATTACGTCAAAAGCTTGTTGAAGTTCATCGCGTTCATCAGGGTGCACCACGGTGCTCAGGACCCTGCACTGCTCCACAACTGCAACCACTTCATGGACTTCCTCACCGTCCTGAGGAAGCCCATGTCCAAGTCTTAGAGCAAGGACCTGTGCAAGAAAAGGTGAGCTTTTATTTTTCCAAAACCGTCCTTTTCTGTGTGCTGTTTTATTAGTCAGAGAAATATTTCAGCCTCTCCTCCTCACCTGCTGCAATTTGTTTTTCAGGCACCAGTACTTTCTTGGGCAGGTGAAAACTGTCCATGAGTGCCAGAAAGTGCTGCATGTTGGGAAGAAGGATGCCCTGGCAACCTATGGCTGTCTTCTCAACAAAGACCCTGTGTCTGAGGAGGAGAAGACACGCTATCGTTATTACTGCGAGGCCATCCTTCTCCTCGGCCACTTCCAGAGGCCTGGAGCAGCGGAGGGACTGACTGTAAGTACTTTTCCAGCTCATGCAGTGGTCACCTTCAGAAAAGTCAAGTAACTTTATTCAGACCATTAACGTGTATTTGTATTTCCTCAGGTAAATGAGTGGATAGCCAAGCAGATCCACAACGGGCGCGTGGTTGTGGCTGTGAAGGTCCACAAGACCGCCAACAGGCAGGTGGCGGCATTTGCCCTGAGCCAGGAGGAAGCTGCTGTAAGTAACATGACTGTTGATAAATGTGGATCCGGATCCATGTTAGTAAACACTTTATAATTCATTTCTTCAATCTTTTTTCACATGAATTCCTTTTTTCTTTCTGCACAGCTCATCGATCAATATTACCTCATGGTCAGGCCCGACTGCATCCAGGAGCAGCACCTCCAGGAGGGCAACGGGGCTGAGGAGCGCCTCTTTCTGGCCACCAACGTAGTGTAACTCTGGAGCCGCTGGAGCTGATTGTACAAAAAAAGAATGATGCACAAGCTGATGAAGATGATGGAGGACTCTTCACACCCTCTCCATGAAGATGATGGGGGACTCTTCACTCCCTCTCCATGACACAGTGATCAAACAACAGAGTGTGTTCAGTGAGAGGTATTGAAAAAAAGAAGAGCACCACACTGTCCCACGGACTTATCCTTTAAGCAAAGGCGTCAGTGACAGTCTGTGGACACCATAGAATTGACTGCCATTGTACACCAGGAGGTAACACTTTGCTGTTTTTTGGGTCCAAAACCCCAAATCTTCAGAAATGTCCCAAAATAGAGGTTCAGACAGCCCTGGGGGGCCCTGTGACTGTGACGGTGGCCAAAAGGTGAATAGAGACCAAAATGTGAAAGGTCTCCAATGGAGGTTTGGACCCTGGGGGGTCTCAGCATTATCATTTGGTGACAGGTGAACCTGGGTCCCAAATGTGGTCTGACAGCCTTGTGGCTTTGCAGGGTGATAGAGGGGGATGCTGCAGTCTGAATATGAGCCCGCCAGCCCTTGTAGATAGCCTCCCCAGTGCAGTTTTGTCACTGTACACGGACACCATAGATTATCTTTTTTCAAGTACTTGCTGTTGATACTCTGACACTAAACTTACACAGTAGGGTGTCCTCATCACCCTGAAACAGGGGATATAAGGCTCATTCGTCTCTGATGCTGCAAGAGCTACTTCCTTCAAGAAGGAGTTCGAAGAGTCAGCCCTGGGGTGGTGTGATCCTCTATTCAGCTTGAAATAAGAGTGCAAGTTTAGTGGGAATCTGAGCTTTTTTGACCGAGATACACACTTGTAAAGGAACAGTGCTCTGCAGTTTGTACCTGCAGTCCGTATCTCGGGAACGGTGAGGATCCTGTAGGGATTTTTAATGTCCAGCAGGTGTCAGGATGCAGTGACACAGTATCCACACATATCAATAAAGTTTTGGCAATTTGTTGAAACGTTCCATGAAGCGCCATCAACTCATCATTAGTTCTTGTGAATTTTAGAAGAGGTCCAGCGGGGTCTCAAAGACGCCCATCCACGGTTGTTTCACCTCTCCAGCACTGAGAAACCAGCCATCAGCCTGTGTGCAGGACCTTACAAACTGTCCACAACACCTGTCCTGACACATGTTTTGAACCACTGGCTGTGTAAACAGCCGAGGATGACACTTTGTCTTTTTTTCGTCCCATCACAAGCTCAGGGCATGGTATGGCAAAAAGTGCCGAAAGCCAATGGTCCTCCAATCTTTATGAAACTTTGCACACTTAATAGTGACTATGAGGACATCCTAAATCTGAAGTTTCAGCCTCCGGGACAGCAAAGTGTCACCTCCTGGCGTACAATGGCAGTCAATTCTATGGTGTCCATGGACTGTCACTGACCCGTTCGCTTCACTGATAAGTCCGTGGTACAGTATGGTTCCTCGGATTGCAGGATCGCTGAAATTTTGTGGCTGAGAATCAGTCTCTGATCCCTGCTCAGCAGACAGCTCCCGCTCTCTCTTTCCCTCTTCTCTGTCACCGGTAGCCTCACTCTGCTGCTCTGGACTCGGTCCAGAGTGACACACCCGCTCTCCCTCTTCTCTGTCACCGGTAGCCTCACTCTGCTGCTCCGCTCCACCGTGACACAACCCCCCCCTCTTCTCCATCACCATCAGCCTGACTCCTGACACCTGACTGCTCGCTCTCCCTCCTCTCTGTTTCTGTCAAAGATAACGTGTTTGGTCAGGCTTTAGTTCAAGCTAGGCTCATTGCTGTTAACATTAGAGGTGGTCAGTTGGGCTGCGTTACAAGGTTGGCTGCACTTCTTACCTTGCTCTGTTCCACTCGTCCTACACTACTCCGGGTGCTCCCTCCACTACTCCGGCTGTGGGAGCTGTCCGGTCATGAACATTCACGTTCAGCACACTACTCCGGGTGCTCCCACCACTACTCCGGGCTTTGGGAGCTGTCCGGTGCTAAACGTGAATGTTCATGACCGGACAGCTCCCACACTACTCCGGGTGCTCCCACCACTACTCCGGGCTGTGGGAGCTGTCCGGTGCTGAAGATTCACGTTCAGCACACTACTCCGGGTGCTCCCACCACTACTCCGGGCTGTGGCAGCTGTCCGGTGCTGAACATTCACGTTCAGCCCCGGACAGCTCCCACAGCCCGGAGTAGTGGTGGGAGCTGTCCGGTCATGAACATTCACGTTCAACACCAGACAGCTCCTACAGCCCGGAGCAATAGTGGGAGCTTTTTCGGTGCTGAACATTCACGTTCAGCACCAGACAGCTCCCACCACTACTCCGGGCTGTGGGAGCTGTCCGGTGCTGTACGTGAATGTTCAGCACCGGACAGCTCCCACAGCCCAGAGCAGTGGTGGGAGCTGTCCGTTGCTGAACGTTCACGTTCGAGCCCACAGCCCGATGTAGCGGTGGGAGCTGTCCCGTGATATTCCAGTCCAAGGATGGCAATTTGCTCTGGTATTCTTCAGCCTGAGCCTGAGTCTTCACAGGGTCCCTGTGCTGTGGAAGACGTCATGCATCGTTCCTGTGCCAAAGACGCCGCGCCCCAGCGGGTCTAAGGACTACAGACCCGTGGCACTGACGTCACACATCATGAAGACCCTGGAGAGACTCATCCTGCAGCAGCTCCGGCCCATGGTCCAACCTCTGCTAGACCCCCTCCAGTTCGTCTACCAGCCCCGACTAGGAGTAGAGGATGCCATCGTCTACCTGCTTAACCATGTCTACGCTCACCTGGACAAGCCGGCGAGCACTGTGAGAGTCATGTTTTTTGACTTCTCTAGTGCATTTAACACCATCAGGCCGGCTCTACTGGGTGAGAAACTGACAACGATGCAGGTGGAGCCCCCTCCTGGTGTCCTGGATGGTTGATTACCTGACTGGCAGACCACAGTTTGTGCGTCTGCAGAACTGTAGGTCAGATATAGTGATCAGCAACACCGGGGCACCACAGGGAACCGTCCTCTCTCCCTTCCTCTTCACCCTTTACACCACGGACTTCAGCTACTGCTCAGAGACCTGCCACCTTCAGAAGTTTTCTGATGACACTGCAGTAGTTGGATGTATCACTAAGGGTGAGGAGACGGAGTACAGGGGTGTGGTGGACAACTTTGTCACGTGGTGTGAGCAGAACCATCTGCAGCTTAACGTGCCAAAGACCAAGGAACTGGTGGTGGACCTGAGGAGGACCAGGGCTCCAGTAACCCCCATCTCCATCTGTGGGGTCAATGTAGATTCAGTCAAGGAGTACTTGGGGGTGTACTTGGACAGTAAACTCGACTGGACAAAAAACACGGACATCCTCTACAGGAAGGGCCAGAGCCGCCTCTATTTTCTGA
>JAGFBZ010002924.1:0-12561 GCA_018398805.1 Hirundichthys speculiger
GATCTGGCTTTGACCTGTCTGTGATCTGGTCTTGGACCTGTGTGTTCTGGTCTTTGACCGTCTGTATGTGTTTGACTTTCTTGATCTTGACCTGTCTGGACTGTCTTGTCTGTGTCTGGTCTTTGACCAGTCTGTGACTCTGTCTGACTTTGACCTGTCTGTGACTTTGACCTGTCTGGACTGGTCTTTGACCTGTCTGTGTCTGTTCTGGTCTTTGACCTGTCTGTGACCGTCTGGTCTTTGACCCTGGTCTTTGACCTGTGACCTGTCTTTGTTTTTGTACCAGTGTCTGGACCTGGTCTTCAGCCGTCTGTGTTCTGGTCTTTGACCCTGTGACTGGTCTGTCTGTGTCTGGTCTTTGACCTCGTGTTTCTACTTTGACCTGTCTTTGACCTGTCTGTCTTGACCTGTCTGTGACCTGGTCTGGTTGACCTGTCGGTGTTGTCTGACCCTGTCTTTGACCTGTCTGTGTCTCTGGTCTGTTGACCTGTCTGTGACTGTCTGTGACCTGTCTGTGACCTGGTCTTTGACCTGTCTTGACCTGTGATCTGGTCTTTGACCTGTCTGTGACCTCTTTGACCTGTCTGACCTGTCTGTCTGTGACCAGTCTGTGATCTCTGATCTTTGACCGTCTGACTGGTCTGTCTGACCTGTCTGGTGACTGGTCTGGTGACCTGTGTCTGCTTCTGTGTCTGGTCTTTGACCGTGTCTGTGTTCTGATCTGGTCTTTGACTGTCTGTCTGTTGACATTGTCTTTGACCTCTTGACCTGTCTTTGACCTGTCTGTGATCTGGTCTTTGACCTTCTGTGATTACCCGTCTGGTCTGGTCTTGACCTTGGACCTGTCTGGTCTTTGACCTGTTGTTGTCTTTGGTCTTTCTGACCTGTCTGTGACCTGGTTTTGATCGTCGGATCTTCTTGACCTGTCTGTGATCTGGTCTTTGACCTGTCTGTGTGTCTGGTCTTTGACCTGTCTGTGTCTCTGGTCTTTGACCAGTCTGTGACCTGTCTGTGACCTGGTCTTTGACCTGTCATCTGGTCTTTGACCTGTCTGTGATCTGGTCTTTGACCTGTCTGTTTCTTCTGGATCTGTTGACCTGTCTTGACCTGTCTGACCTGTCTGTCTTCTGGTTTGACCTGTCTGTTCCTGGTCTTTGACCTGTCTGTGTTCTGGTCTGTTGACCTTTGACCTGTCTCTTTGACCTGTCTGTGATCTGGTCTTTGACTGTCTGTGATCTGGTCTTTGACCTGTCTGTGATCTGTCTGGACCTCTGTGACTGGTCTTGACCTGTGTCTGGTCTTTGTGTCTGGTCTGACTTCTGACCGTCTGTGTTCTGGTCTTTGACCGTCTGTGTTCTGGTACCTGTCTGTGACCTGTCTGATTCTGTGACCTGTCTGTGTGTGTCTTTGACCTGTCTGACTCTGGTCTTGGTCCTTTCTTGACCTCTTTGACCTGTCTGTGATTCCTGTCTGTCTGTTCTTGGTCTTGACCCGTCTGTGACTTGTCTTTGACCTGTCTGTGACCTGGTCTTTGACCTGTCTGTGACCTGGTCTTTGACCTGTCTGTGTTCGGTCTTTGGACCGTCTTGTTCTGGTCTTTGACCTGTCTGTGACCTTGGACCTGTCTGTGACCTGGTCTTTGACCTGTCCCTGTCTGTGATCTGGGTCTTTGTCTGTGACCTTCTGTGACCTGTTTGACCTGTCTGTGACCTGGTCTTTGACTGTCTGTGTTCTGGTCTTTGACCTGTCTGTGTCTGTGTCTGTCTGGCTTTGACCTGTCTTTGTGTCTGTGACCTTGGTCTGTGTCTCTGTCTTTGACCTGTCTGTTTCTGGTCTTTGACCTGTCTGTGTTCTGGTCTTTGACCTGTCTGTGACCTGGTCTTTGACCTGTCTGGATGTCTGTGGTCTTTGACTTCTGTCTGGTTCTGCTCTGTGACCTGTCTTTTGACCTGTCTGTGACTGGACCTCTTTGACCTGTCTGTGACTGTCTGTCTTCTGGTCTTTGACCTGTCTGTGATCTGGTCTTTGACCTGTCTGTGATCTGGTCTTTGACCTGGTCTGTGACCTGGTCTTGATCTGTCTGTGACTGGTCTTTGTGTCTGTGACTGTCTTTGACCTGTCTGTGACCTGGTCTTTGACCTGTCTGTGTCTTTGACCTGGTCTGTTGACCTGTCTGTTGACCTGGTCTTGTGACCTGTCTGTGATCTGGTCTTTGACCTTCTGTGATCTGGTTTGACCCGTCTGTGTTCTGGTCTTTGACCAGTCTGTGATCTGGTCTTTGACCTGTCTGGACCTGTCTTGTGACCTCTTGTGTGACCTGGTCTTTTGACCTGTCTTTGACTGTCTGTGATCTTTGACTTTGACTGTCTGTGTTCTGGTCTTTGACCAGTCTGTGATCTGGTCTTTGACCCTGTGTCTGGTCTTTGACTGTGTCTTTGACCTGTCTGTGTTCTGGTCTTTGACCTGTCTGTGACCTGGACCGTCTTGACCTGTCTGTTGACCTGTCTTGACTGTCTTTGACCTGTCTGTGACCTGGTCTTTGGTCTTTGACCTGTCTTTGACCTGTCTGTGATCTGGTCTTTGACCTGTCTGTGATCTGGTCTTGACCTGTCTGTGTTCTGGTCTTTGACCTGTCTGTGACCTGGTCTGGTCTGGTCTGACCTGTCTGTCTGGTCTGGTCTTGACCTGTCTGTGATCTGGTCTTTGACCTGTCTGGTCTGTCTTTGACCTGTCTGTGTGGTCTTTGACTGTGACCTGTCTGATGTGTCCTGGTCTTTGACCTGTCTGTGTCTCTGGTCTTTGACCTGTCTGTGACCTTGTCTTTGGTCTTGTGACCTGTCTGGTCTTTGACCTGTCTGTGTCTGTGACTGGTCTGACCTGTCTGTCTGTTACCTGTGTCTTTTTGACCTGTCTGGTGACCTGTGACCTGGTCTGTTGACCTGTCTGGTGTCTTGGTCTTGACCGTCTTTGACTTGTACCTCTGTGTCTTTGACCTGTCTGTGACCTGTCTGTCTTTGACCTCTGTGATTGGTCTTTGACCTGTTGACCCTGTCTGTGACCTTGACCTGTCTGTGACCTCTGGTCTTTGACCCTTCTGTGATCTGGTTTTTGACCCGTCTGTGTTCTGGTCTTTGGTCTTTGACCTGTCTGTGGTGACCTGGTCTTTGACCTGTCTTTGACCTTGTCTTTGACCTGTCTGTGTTCTGACTGTCCTGTCTGGACCTGTCTTTGACCTGTCTGTGTCTGGTCTGTTGACCTGTCTGTGTCTGTCTGGTCTTTGACCTGTCTGTGATCTGGTCTTTGACCTGTCTGTGATCTGGTCTTTGACCTGTCTGTGTTCTGGTCTTTGACCAGTCTGTGATCTGGTCTTTGACCTGTCTGTTTTCTGGTCTTTGACCTGTCTTTGATCTGGTCTTTGACCTGTCTGTGATCTGGTCTTTGACCTGTCTGTGATCTGGTCTTTGACCTGTCTGTGTTCTGGTCTTTGACCTGTCTGTTTTCTGGTCTTTGACCAGTCTGTGACCTGGTCTTTGACCTGTCTTTGATCTGGTCTTTGACCTGTCTGTGATCTGGTCTTTGACCTGTCTGTGTTCTGGTCTTTGACCAGTCTGTGATCTGGTCTTTGACCTGTCTGTGACCTGGTCTTTGACCTCTCTGTGACCTGGTCCTTGACCTGTCTGTGTTCTGGTCTTTGACCGGTCTGTGTTCTGGTCTTTGACCTGTCTGTGACCTTGTCTTTGACCTGTCTGTGTTCTGGTCTTTGACCTGTCTGTGACCTGGTCTTTGACCTGTCTGTGATCTGGTCTTTGACCTGTCTGTGATCTGGTCTTTGACCTGTGTCATGGTCTTTGATCTGTGTGACTGGTCTTTGACCTGTCTGTTGTTCTGGACTTGACTGTCTGTTTTTGACCTGTCTGGACCTGTCTCTGTCTTTGACCTGTCTGTGATCTGGTCTTTGACCTGTCTGTGCCTTCTGTCTTTGACCTTCTGTCTTGACCTGGTCTTTGACCTTCTGTTGGTCTTTGACCTGTCTGTGATCTGGTCTTTGACCTGTCTGTGTTCTGGTCTTTGACCGGTCTGTGTTCTGGTCTTTGACCTGTCTGTGACCTTGTCTTTGACCTGTCTGTGACCTGGTCTTTGACCTGTCTTTGACCTGTCTGGTCTTTGACTGTGTGTGACCTGTCTGTGTCTGGGTCTTTGACCCGTCTGTGTTCTGGTCTTTGACCTGTCTGTGTTCTGTCTCTGTACCTGTCTTGACTTTGCGTCTTTGACCTGTCTGTGTTCTGGTCTTTGACCTGTCTGTGATCTGGTCTTTGACCTGTCTGTGATCTGGTCTTTGACCTGTCTGTCTGGTCTTTGACCTGTCTGTTCTGGTCTTTGACCTGTCTGTGTTCTGGTCTTTGACCTGTCTGTGTTCTGGTCTTTGACCTGTCTGTGATCTGGTCTTTGACCTGTCTGTGATCTGGTCTTTGACCTGTCTGTTGACCTGTCTTGACCTGTCTTCTGACCTGTCTGGTCTTTGACCTGTCTGTGATCTGGTCTTTGACCTGTCTGTGTTCTGGTCTTTGACCAGTCTGTGATCTGGTCTTTGACCTGTCTGTGATCTGGTCTTTGACCTGTCTGTGATCTGGTCTTTGACCTGTCTGTGATCTGGTCTTTGACCTGTCTGTGACCTGGTCTTTGACCAGTCTGTGATCTGGTCTTTGACCCTTCTGTGATCTGGTTTTTGACCCGTCTGTGTTCTGGTCTTTGACCCGTCTGTGTTCTGGTCTTTGACCTGTCTTTGACCTTGTCTTTGACCTGTCTGTGTTCTGGTCTTTGACCTGTCTGTGTTCTGGTCTTTGACCTGTCTGTGATCTGGTCTTTGACCTGTCTGTGATCTGGTCTTTGACCTGTCTGTGACCTGGTCTTTGACCAGTCTGTGATCTGGTCTTTGACCTGTCTGTGACCTGGTCTTTGACCTGTCTGTGATCTGGTCTTTGACCTGTCTGTGTTCTGGTCTTTGACCTGTCTGTGTTTTGGTCTTTGACCTGTCTGTGACCTGGTCTTTGACCTGTCTGTGACCTGGTCTTTGACCGTTCTGTGATCTGGTCTTTGACCTGTCTGTGACCTTGTCTTTGACCTGTCTGTGACCTGGTCTTTGACCTGTCTGTGACTGTCTGTGTTCTGGTCTTTGACCAGTCTGTGATCTGGTCTTTGACCTGTCTGTGTTCTGGTCTTTGACCTGTCTGTGTTCTGGTCTTTGACCTGTCTGTGATTTGGTCTCTGGTCCAGGTGGGTCTGAGTGGATCAGTGATGCCGTCTGGGTTGAATCCTCCAGGATCTGGACTGAAGTCCACCAGAAGGTCTCCTCGTCTGTCTCCTCAGGTCAGTCAGAGTCTACCTGTTTGACAGTAAATGTTGTTAACAGTTTGAACTGATCAGTGATAATTAACCGTTTCTTCCGGGCTTATCCTGATATTGACGACCAGTAAGTTCAGATTAAACTCCAGACAACAGTCGTGGCTTTTTAAATGATCATTCATTTTACTGTAAATGAGGTAAAACTTGATCAACTATAAACTGTTGTGGATCAACTTGGATGTGTTTTCTCCAACAGTAGGTGGGTTAACCCTAACCTACTGTTAACCGTAACCTACTGTTTGCCCTAGGGTTAACCCTAACCTACTGTTAACCATAGAGTTAACCCTAACCTATTGTTAGCCCTAGGGTTAACATTAGGTTAGGTTTAACCCTAACCTAATGTTAACCATAGAGTTAACCCTAACCTACTGTTAACCATAGAGTAAACCCTAACCTACTGTTAGCCCTAGGGTTAACATTAGGTTAGAGTTAACCCTAACCTAATGTTAACCATAGAGTTAACCTTAACCTACTGTTAGCCCTAGGGCTAACAGTAGGTTAGGGTTAACCCGAACTTAATGTTAACCATAGAGTTAACCCTAACCTACTGTTAACCCTAACTTACTGTTAGCCCTATGGTTAACATAAGGTTAGGGTTAACCCTAACCTACTGTTAACCTTAAAGTTAACCCTAACCTACTGTTAACCCTAACTTACTGTTAGCCCTATGGTTAACATAAGGTTAGGGTTAACCCTAACCTACTGTTAACCTTAAAGTTAACCTTAACCTACTGTTAACCCTAAAGTTAACCCTAACCTACTGTTAACCCTAGGGCCAACAGTAGGTTAGGGTTAACTATATGGTTAACAGTAGGTTAGGGTTAACCCTAACCTACTGTTAACCTTAAAGTTAACCTTAACCTACTGTTACCCCTAAAGTTAACCCTGACCTACTGTTAACCCTAGGGCCAACAGTAGGTTAGGGTTAACTATATGGTTAACAGTAGGTTAGGGTTAACCCTAACCTACTGTTAACCTTAAAGTTAACCTTAACCTACTGTTAACCCTAAAGTTAACCCTAACCTACTGTTAACCCTAGGGCCAACAGTAGGTTAGGGTTAACTATATGGTTAACAGTAGGTTAGGGTTAACCCTAACCTACTGTTAACCCTAAAGTTAACCCTAACCTACTGTTAACCCTAACCTACTGTTAACCCTAAAGTTAAGCCTAACCTACTGTTAACCCTAGGGTTAACCCTAACCTACGGTGACTGCAGCTGATGGAGATTAAACACTCATCATCCAAACATTTAACATCATTGAAGCATCACTTTAACACAACTGACTGTTTGATCTGCAACAACTAAGTTCACACTCAAGCAAACTAAACAGGCATTTAACTTTTGATTTTGGTGTTTGGAGAGTTGAAGTCAAAAGTTTTTCAAGGAAATATATAAAATATTTCTGAAGTTGTGTTCTTCATAGATATCTTTCAGTAGATCTGCATGTCCTCTGTTTAAACGTCGATATATAACAGTAGATCTGCAGGTCCTCCAGTTTAAATGTAGATATCTGACAGTAGATCTGCTGTTCCTCCAGTTTAAACGTAGATATCTAGGTGTAGTTCTGCAGGTTCTCCGGTTTAAACATAGACATGACAGTAGATCTGCAGTTCCTCTTGTTTAAGCAGAGATATCTAACAGTAGATCTGCAGGTCTTCCAGTTTAAACAGATATCTAACTGTAGACCTGCAGGTCCTCTGGTTTGAATGTAGATATCTAACGGCAGATCTGCAGGTCCTTCAGTTTAAACATAGATATCTGACAGTCGAACTGCAGGTCTTCCAGTTTAAACGTAGATATCTATCAGTAGATCTGCAGGTCCTCCGGTTTGAACGTAGAAATCTATCAGTAGATCTGCAGGTCCTCCGGTTTAAATGTAGATATCTAACAGTATATCTGCAGGTCCTCCAGTTTAAACATAGATATCTAGCTGTAGATCTGCAGTTCCTCCAGTTTGAATGTAGATATCTAACAGTAGATCTGCAGGTCCCTCCAGTTTAAATGTAATATCTGATAAGGTCCTCCAGTTTAAACATATCTGCAGTAGATCTGCAGGTCCTCCAGTTTAAACGTATATCTAACAGTAGATCTGCAGGTCCTCCAGTTTAAAGTAGATATCTAGCTGTAATCTGCAGGTCCTCCAGTTTAGTAGATATCTACAGTAGATCTGCAGGTCCTCCAATTTTAAATGTAGATACTAATCTGGTAGATCTGCAGGTCCTCCAGTTTAAATGTAGATATCTAAAGTAGATCTGCAGGTCCTCCAGTTTAAATGTAGATATCTACAGGTCCTCCAGATCTATCAGGTCTCCAGTTTTAAACGTAGATATCTGACAGTAGATCTGCATGCAGTAGATCCTCAGGTAGATATCAGTCGTAGATCTGGGTCCTCCAGTTTAAACGTAGATCTGACAGTAGATCCGCGGTCCTCCAGTTTAAACGTAGATATCTGACAGTAGATCTGCAGGTCCTCCAGTTTAAACGTAGATATCTGACAGTAGATCTGCAGGTCCTCCAGTTTAAATGTAGATATCTAACAGTAGATCTGCAGGTCCTCCAGTTTAAACGTAGATATCTAGATCAGTAGATCTGCAGGTCCTCCAGTTTAAAGATCTATCTATCAGTAGATATCTAACAGTAGTAGATCTGCAGTTCCCGTTTTAGAATCTAGATATCTAACGTAGTAGATCTGCAGGTCCTCCGGTTTTAAATGTAGATATCTGACAGTAGATCTGCAGTCCTCCAGTTTTAATTAGATATCTAACGTAGATCTGCAGGTCCTCCAGTTTTAACGTAGATATCTGAACAGTAGATCTGCAGGTCCTCCAGTTTAAACGTAGATATCTGACAGTAGATCTGCAGGTCCTCCAGTTTTTAAACGTAGATATCTGACAGTAGATCTGCAGGTCCTCCGTTTAAAACGTAGATATCTAACGTAGATCTGCAGGTCCTCCGTTTAAACGTAGATATCTACAGTAGATCTGCAGGTCCTCCAGTTTAAACGTAGATATCTAACAGTAGATCTGCAGGTCCTCCTCCAGTTTAAATGTAGATATCTAACAGTAGATCTGCAGGTCCTCCAGTTTAACGTAGATATCTCAGTAGATCTGCAGGTCCTCCAGTTTAAACGTAGATATCTAACAGTAGATCTGCAGGTCCTCCAGTTTAAACGTAGATATCTACAGTAGATCTGCAGTCCTCCAGTTTAAACGTAGATATCTAACAGTAGATCTGCAGGTCCTCCAGTTTTAAATGTAGATATCTAACAGTAGATCTGCAGGTCCTCCAGTTTTAAACGTAGATATCTAACAGTAGATCTGCAGGTCCTCCAGTTTAAACATAGATATCTAACAGTAGATCTGCAGGTCCTCCAGTTTAAACGTAGATATCTGACAGTAGATCTGCAGGTCCTCCGTTTAAAACGTAGATATCTACAGTAGATCTGCAGGTCCTCCAGTTTAAAACGTAGATATCTGACAGTAGATCTGCAGTCCTCCAGTTTAAATGTAGATATCTAACAGTAGATCTGCAGGTCCTCCAGTTTAAACGTAGATATCTACAGTAGATCTGCAGGTCCTCCAGTTTAAATAGATATCTAACAGTAGATCTGCAGGTCCTCCAGTTTAAACGTAGATATCTGACAGTAGATCTGCAGGTCCTCCAGTTTAAAACATAGATATCTAACAGTAGATCTGCAGGTCCTCCAGTTTAAACGTAGATATCTAACAGTAGATCTGCAGGTCCTCCAGTTTAAACGTAGATATCTATCAGTAGATCTGCAGGTCCTCCAGTTTAAACGTAGATATCTGAACAGTAGATCTGCAGGTCCTCCAGTTTAAACGTAGATATCTACAGTAGATCTGCAGGTCCTCCAGTTTAAACGTAGATATCTGACAGTAGATCTGCAGGTCCTCCAGTTTAAACGTAGATATCTAAGTAGATCTGCAGGTCCTCCAGTTTAAATGTAGATATCTATCAGTAGATCTGCAGGTCCTCCAGTTTAAACGTAGATATCTGTAGATCTGCAGTCCTCCGTTTGAATCTAGTTCTAACGGTAGATCTGCAGGTCCTCTGGTTTTAAATGTAAATATCTGACAGTAGATCTGCAGGTCCTTCGGTTTTAAATGTAGATATCTAACTGTAGATCTGCAGGTCCTCCAGTTTAAATGTAGATATCTAACAGTAGATCTGCAGGTCCTCCGGTTTGAACGTAGATATCTGAACAGTAGATCTGCAGGTCCTCCAGTTTTAAACGTAGATATCTGAACAGTAGATCTGCAGGTCCTCCGGTTTAAACGTAGATATCTGACAGTAGATCTGCAGGTCCTCCAGTTTAAACGTAGATATCTGACTGCAGTAGATCTGCAGGTCCTCCAGTTTAAAACGTAGATATCTAGCAGTAGATCTAGGTCCTCCAGTTTAAACGTAGATATCTACAGTAGATCTGCAGGTCCTCCAGTTTAAACGTAGATATCTAGATCTGCAGTCCTCCAGTTTTAAAGTAGATATCTAGTAGATCTGCAGGTCCTCCAGTTTAACGTAGATCATATATATCTGCGTAGATCTGCAGGTCCTCCAGTTTAAACGTAGATATCTGACAGTAGATCTGCAGGTCCTCCAGTTTAAACGTAGATATCTACAGTAGATCTGGCAGGTCCTCCAGTTTAAAACGTAGATAGTAGATCTGCAGGTCCTCCAGTTTAAACGTAGATATCTAAGTAGATCTGCAGGTCCTCCGGTTTAAACGTAGATATCTATCAGTAGATCTGCAGTCCTCCAGTTTAAACGTAGATATCTAGCTAGATCTGCAGGTCCTCCAGAAATGTAGATATCTAGCAGAATCTGCAGGTCCTCCAGTTTAAACGTAGATATCTGACAGTAGATCTGCAGGTCCCTCCAGTTTAAATGTAGATATCTATCAGTAGATCTGCAGGTCCCAGTTTAAACGTAGATATCTAACAGTAGATCTGCAGGTCCTCCAGTTTAAACATAGATATCTAAACAGTAGATCTGCAGGTCCTCCAGTTTAAACGTAGATATCTGACAGTAGATCTGCAGGTCCTCCAGTTTAAACGTAGATATCTACAGTAGATCTGCAGGTCCTCCAGTTAAACGTAGATATCTAACAGTAGATCTGCAGGTCCTCCAGTTTAAACGTAGATATCTAACAGTAGATCTGCAGGTCCTCCAGTTTAAACGTAGATATCTAACAGTAGATCTGCAGGTCCTCCAGTTTAAACGTAGATATCTAACAGTAGATCTGCAGGTCCTCCAGTTAAACGTAGATATCTAAGTAGATCTAGGTCCTCCAGTTTAAATGTAGATATCTGCAGTAGATCTGCAGGTCCTCCAGTTTAAAACGTAGATATCTAACAGTAGATCTGCAGGTCCTCCAGTTTTAAACGTAGATATCTAACAGTAGATCTGCAGTCCTCCAGTTTAAACGTAGATATCTGACAGTAGATCTGCAGGTCCTCCAGTTTAAACGTAGATATCTAACAGTAGATCTGCAGGTCCTCCAGTTTAAACGTAGATATCTGACAGTAGATCTGCAGTCCTCCAGTTAAACAGATCTGTAGATCTGCAGGTCCTCCAGTTTAAACGTAGATATCTAACAGTAGATCTGCAGGTCCTCCAGTTTAAACGTAGAAACAGTAGATCTGATCAGTAGAGATCTGCAGGTCCTCCAGTTTAAACGTAGATATCTAACAGTAGATCTGCAGGTCCTCCAGTTTAAACAGATATCTACAGTAGATCTGCAGGTCCTCCAGTTTTAAACATAGATATCTAACAGTTAGATCTGCAGGTCCTCCAGTTTTAAACGTAGATATCTACAGTAGATCTGCAGGTCCTCCAGTTTAAACTAGATATCTAACAGTAGATCTGCAGGTCCTCCAGTTTAAACGTAGATATCTAGCAGTAGATCTGCAGGTCCTCCAGTTTAATAAACGTAGATATCTACAGTAGATCTGCAGGTCCTCCAGTTTAAACGTAGATATCTAACAGTAGATCTGCAGGTCCTCCAGTTTAAAACAGATATCTAACAGTAGATCTGCAGGTCCTCCAGTTTAAACATAGATATCTAACAGTAGATCTGCAGGTCCTCCAGTTTAAACGTAGATATCTGACAGTAGATCTGCAGGTCCTCCAGTTTAATTAGATATCTAGTAGATCTGCAGGTCCTCCAGTTTAAATACTAAGTAGAGGTCCTCCAGTTTAAATGTAGATATCTACAGTAGATCTGCAGGTCCTCCAGTTTAAACGTAGATATCTACAGTAGATCTGCCTCCAGTTTAAACATAGATATCTAACAGTAGATCTGCAGGTCCTCCAGTTTAAACATAGATATCTAGCAGTAGATCTGCAGGTCCTCCAGTTTAAACGTAGATATCTAGCAGTAGATCTGCAGGTCCTCCAGTTTAAACGTAGATATCTAGCAGTAGATCTGCAGGTCCTCCAGTTTAAACGTAGATATCTAGATCTGTCCTCCATTTAAACGTAGATCTGCAGTCCTCCAGTTAAATGTAGATATCTATCAGTAGATCTGCAGGTCCTCAGTTTAAACAGATATCTACAGTAGAATCTGCAGTCCTCCAGTTTAATGTAGATATCTACAGTAGATCTGCAGGTCCTCTTAGTTAAACGTAGATATCTGACAGTAGATCTGCAGGTCCTCCAGTTTAAACGTAGATATCTATCAGTAGATCTGCAGGTCCTCCATAAAACGTAGATATCTGACAGTAGATCTGCAGGTCCTCCAGTTTAAACATAGATATCTATCAGTAGATCTGCAGGTCCTCCAGTTTAAACGTAGATATCTATCAGTAGATCTGCAGGTCCTCCAGTTTAAACGTAGATATCTGACAGTAGATCTGCAGGTCTCCTCGTTTAGATATCTAGATCTTCTAACAGTAGATCTGCAGGTCCTCCAGTTTAAATAGTAGAATATCTGACAGTAGATCTGCAGGTCCTCCAGTTTAAACGTAGATATCTATCAGTAGATCTGCAGGTCCTCCAGTTTTTAAACGTAGATATCTACAGTAGATCTGCAGGTCCTCCAGTTTAAAACGTAGATATCTGAGAGATCAGATCTAGACTGACAGTAGATCTGCAGGTCCTCCAGTTAAACGTAGATATCTACAGTAGATCTGCAGGT
>JAGFBZ010002925.1:0-11500 GCA_018398805.1 Hirundichthys speculiger
TGAATTGAGATTTTTCCAGTTTTGTCTACTTTTGCATTCTCTGGGTAATTTCAAAAGTTCCTGTATGAAGATGTTCAGCTCCTTCTGGAGATGAAGATTTTGACTTCTGCTTTTACAGATCTTTGTGCTTTTACATATTATGCTTTACTGTAATACATTTATGGGCCTTTTTATCATTTACATTTTGCAGGTTTAGGAGTTTTTTTCTAGTTGCTACAGGGGGCTCCTTATGGCTACATGGAACCCATGTTTCTGCATAATCCACATTTAGCAGGAAACATCTCTGGATATTTGTATTCTAGAAGCTCTTTGTTGTCAGGTGTGATATTGTTTGATGTTTCAATGGTCATTGATGTTATAGGAACACTGTGACTGGAGTAAAGGTTTAAATCCTTCATAAAATTGCCTCCTTGTGTGTCATTTCTTCTCTTTACAATTACACAAAATTATAAATTAACATATTATTGTGTCTGAAAGTAATAGACCAAATGTCATGTCATTGTTGATGTTCACATAGACCAGTTGAATATGTTCTATGATGGATGGAGAGTAAATTTCACTGTTGAACCTCAGCAGGGGGTGTGGAGTTTGCATGTTCTCCCCGTGCTGCCGTGGGTTTCCTCCAGATACTCCAGCTTCCTCCCACAGTCCAAAGACATGCATGTTAGAATAATTGGTGGTTCTAAACTGCCTGTACGTGTGACTGTGAGTGGTTGTTTGTCTATATGTGGCCCTGCAATGGACTGGTGACCTGTCCAGGGTGGACCCCTGCCTTTTGCCCGAAGAGAGCTGGGATAGACTCCAGCAGATCCCTGTGACCCTGCAGAGGATTAAACGGGCATAGATGATGGATGGATGGATGGAAACAAACTGAGCCATTGCAGTTTCCCTCACCGCAACTCCTTCTGTAATCCCGTCGAAAAAAACAAGAAAATAACAAACAAACAAACCGAGCCGATGAAGGGTTCCTCATCACAACTCCTTCTGTGGTCCCGTTGAAACTAAGCCTTGGACATCTTTAAATATGTAACATCAAGTCAGTGGTTTTGGGATCCACGCGCACCTTTGTCTAGGGACAACTCGAGGTTAACCACCATGGTTCAGACAACAGCGTCAGGCACAACATTGGCTCGGCAATCTCACAAACAAAGTCCACGCAGAGAGGTTAGGGCAGACAAAGAATAGGTCCAAGATCCAAGGGAAAAAGAGGTGAGAAGGAGGGCAGCCAACAATCAGAAAAGATGGAACAGTCCAGGTCGGCAACAGGGAAGAACACTCAGTAAAGTCACACACCCTCCAGATTTTTGAGAGAGCATCATCCCCTCAATTTACTGGATTGGATTTATCTCTTTGAAGTAAGTAAAGCTTTAAATATTTTTTATGTGTTTATTACAGTGTCTAGAACATGTCACTATGTAGTCATTGTGGAAAATGTGCCTTACATTTTATTTAGAGCTTGTTTTGTGATTGTTGCAATATTACAACGTTGGGTGAATGTGGTAGTCAAAACAACCCTGTTTTGAGAGGGATGTCTTGAGAGGAACTTCAATTTAAATTTTCACAATATAACTTTAAACTACACATGATTTACAGCCTAGCCTTATGTTTTATTACATATTATTGTATTAGAAACTAGTGTGCAAAGATATATTGCCATATCTAATCATTTTCATTTACTTATAATGATTTCTAACCACCTTGAACACTCAGTATTTTCTCCTTATCACAGAAAGCAGGACTTTCTCTAACAAAGAATTTCTGTTTGTGCATGTCTGCCCTTTGTCTTGGCTTTTGATAAGAAAATGTTCCTATCAATTCTTAGTTAAATCAGTTGTGGAGGATGCTTGGGGAGGGCATTTTTTCCATTGTTCTGGAGCAGGTGTTGATGTTCAGGAATGTCAGGTGTTGTCGTAAGTTGGAGGCTACCTGCATATCTATTAGTATGATAATCAGAGTTTACAACTGGTCAGCTATACACTATTGTGTGGCCAGTTAAATGTGTGAATAGATTACTTCAGTGCAATGTGTAATTACAGCGAAATACAAGTTCGTCCTGAAATCCCGGCGCTGGTACACGTACATCTTCTGGCACACCATCACCCTTGCTGTGGTCAACGCCTGGCTCCTCTACAAGCGACACTGCCAAGCTCTCAAGATGCCAAAGAAGGAGATCCTGAACATGAGAAAGTTCCAGGCCCAACTAGCATCCTCTCTCATTCTGGTAAGAATCTATTTCTGCTATTTCCCATGTTTATGATATCTTTGACTTGTATCATCATGCATTTTTGGCATATACAGTCATGGAAAAAATTATTAGACCACCATTTTTTCTTCACTTTCTTGTTCATTTTAATACCTGGTACCACTAAACGTCATCATGTGACTAAAACAGACAGAAAAGAAAACACTGAATGCATAAAAGCAGTGTTTTTGGCAGTACAACGCCATAGCTATTGATGTAAAAACTTAAGTGATTTAGGTTATAATCAAGAAAACCATGGAAAATGGTAAGATATCAGCTCTTAAATAAAACTCTTATGAGCAATCTTTGTGGTTATCGTTATGTTTGTCCAAACAAATGTAACCTTTAGTTGTACCAGGCATTAAAATGAACAAGAAACTGAAGAAACAAGGGTGGTCTAATAATTTTTTTCCATGACTGTAAATTAATTGATTATTAATATTAATATTGATTCTTCTCTTTCCAGGTGGACACAACACTTTGGACATTTCCCAATAAAAGTGAAGAGAGGACACTGCAGACATTGCAGTAAAGGGAATACCAGTACCAAATGCAGCAAATGTGATGTCCGCCTCTGTTTTTCAGAGGACAAGAACTGTTTCTGGGACTATCATTGTAAATAAATGTCAAAGTTCTTGCTATTGCAATAAATGACTGTTCATAACAACATGACTGAGATTATTTTTCATGTTATACTGTTCTGGGACAAAAGTAAAACCCTGCAAATGAATCCTTAATTCTGTATTGTTGTTCAGACAATGAGTACAGATACAGGAGATTCTGCTCCCCATTGAGCCCAATGTTGCAATATTAAAACATTTCTGTAAAAACTTACAAAAACATATTATTTTTAAAAACACCTAATTTTCAGCCTCAAAGGCCTCCTACAACAATATCTTAATGGTTGAAAAAAAATTTTTTTTAGTGTTTTTCTATATTTGGGTTTTACAGGGTTAAATGTAGAAGGGATTTTTGATTGTATTTTATTTTTGCATTTTTCAGTTGCCATATTTAATGGCGTAGTTGTAATATGTTGTTGTATTTTGTTTGTCAAAAAATACAACACTACAATATAATAATACCACCTAATACCATTGTTGATTTTTCAGTTTGAACATTGAAAAACCTGTATACAGGTAGAATATGCACTGATACACAACAATGCTACAACTACTATTATTACTTTTTCTAACATTCAACAGGCTGTGGGTCAACCCTGCAAGGCAAGTTCCAAAGGAGCAGGAGAGAGAGAGAGAGCTTTTTTTTTCATGTCCCCCCAAGGAATTACTCTCTGAAGTTTTACTGTGTATTGTCCCCCCCTCAAATGAAATGGGATTTTCGCCCCTGCATTGAAGTATATAAAAAAACTCACTTCCTCCCGAGCTCCCCCCGCTCCTCACTGCTTCGTCGTATGATCCTCGTCTGTGATTGGTTGTACAGCGTGACGTCACATTCCTGGAGCTCTTCCGGGTCTTCGTAGCTTCTACTACTTTAGCAACAAGAACAAGTTCGTGGATTGAAGAGAAAACTATGTCAGCTATGGACCAGGAGCGGAACCAGAACCAGAACCAGGACTCGGACTCGGACTCGGACTCTCTGCAGTCCACCGACGGGACCGAAGCGGGCTCCTCCTCTGCTGGTCTAAAGGTTCGTGTTCAGGTTTTGTTTCTGCTGCTCAGCGTTGCCAGGTGGGAAATGTAGGATTATCATACCAGAGATTAAACTCATCGTGTTTTGAGGGAAATGATCGAACATCTGTTAGAACCAAAATAAGAAGCTCAATGATGCGCTATAGTCAAATCTAATCACTCTAGTGATCAATATCGTCCCACAGGCCCTCACAGCTTCGAGGCGTCAGTACTGAATGGGTTAACAGCACCACATCAGCACAAACTCACAGTAGCGTTAGACTAATGTGTCCCCCAAAAACTAATGAGAGGTGGAACTAAGAGACTAATTATGAGGCCTGGAGGTGATTTTGGAGACTCATTTTCCTCCTTGGTTTTTCTCTTGTGCTTAAACTCTGTTTAAATGTCACTGGCTCGACTTCCTGATCTGGTCCGGACCGGGAGCGTCTCGTGGGGCCGAAGCTGAGCATTCAGCCGATCATGCTAGTTGTTCTGAGACAAACACTCGGATCTCCCGCTCAGCAAAGCACGATTGGAGGGAAACACGTCACATAGGAACAGATGCTTTCAGGGTTCAGAAAAAAAAAATTAAAAAAACTCTCCAGGAAATAATTAAAATGGTCAAATTATCGTACATTTGGCCTTTTTTGGATTATTGATCGAACAGAGGACCAAATTATCGTACAGATACGATAATTATCGTACACCTGGCAACGCTGCTGCTGATGTTCTGAACGGTTTATTTGAACTGGAGCTCAGAGAACAGAGTCACGTGACCTTTCTCATCTAGTTTTGAACTGCTGGAAAAGTGGCGGCAGCTTTTCTGCTTGTTGTTCCTGTTTCTCCTGCTGTTGGATCCAAGGATCCAGATCCCTGGTCCTTGGAGGATTTCTGCAGCCGTTTCTTTTCTCTTGTTTTGAAGAGATTGTTTTCAAGCCTTGATTTGAAACTGCTTTGGGATTTCTGGGAGTTGTTTAATTGTCATATTGGTCATGTGTGTGGATGGTGAGACAACTGTGTATGAACTATACATGATCTGAAACAAAGAGTCATTTTATCTTTCATCATATATATTACTATCAGAGCTACAGCCGTTTGCAGAAAACCACCTGCATGACAAAAGGCCACATCTGCTTCCATCTTTCTGCTCATTGTGGGATAGCCAGGCTGCCACTTGATGTCAAGCCAGTCCTCTTTTCAGAGCCTGTTTCACTCACATCCTGAAATACTGTCTCCAAAAATGAGAAGAATATGAAGCTTTGTTTCCATTTGCACTTGGCTCTAATGAACTTTCATTTTCCCACATTGGTTTGAATATTAGCCAAATCTGTAGCAGCCTTCCTTGAGTCCTCCAACTCATTTGTCCCTGTCAGAGGATCAACCACAAATCTGTGGTTTGACAGGACATGGAGGTGCTGTTAGAAAATAAAGCCATCATTAAATCATGCCGTCTTCACAAATGTCACCAATCACAACAGAAAGAAATCCCCCCAAAATACAGTTTTCACAGTTATTTAATAAAATAAAGTAACGTGCAGCAGCAGAACATGTCACTGCCGGGCCCGGGGACGGGGCACATGACCGGGCCCTTTAAGCCCAATAAAGCTTGTTATTACATTGTTTTACAACATACACATGCCCACAACCGCGGGGCTTACAAGCATTACTACATTTGACACATAGCTCAAAGCATTTGATAGTAAGAGTTTAACACCACGAAGAGCGACCATTAGGGCTGTAGCGATACATGATCTCACGATACGATACGATACACGATACTCGGCTCACGATACAATATATATCGATATTTGTCTTAAGATACATTTACATCATTTTCTGAAAGATTTTAATGGGACAAAGTGATTTTGGTGACATCTTGTGAGTGTTCCAATTACTTTGTTTGAATTAATTGAATTGAAAGGTAGGTGACCGCAGACAGCGGCGCAGAGAGGAGAGAAAATAGGCCTCTGATTGGTCAATTCTACATCCACGTCATCGAAGAAATGAGGAAGTGACCACATCTGTACGATTCTGGTTCTCCACACTACAAAGACAGCACATATTCTAGTAATTCATGGAGGGAGATGGCGATGAATGTGGGTCTGGATACGGCCAAGACGGTGAGGAAGTGGAAAAACACAAGAGATACGTTTAATAAGTTTAGCTAGTTCATGATTTTCCCTCTTGCGTTGTGGCGTGGAATAACATAGCGGAGACGCGCTTCAAAATTGAGCATAAATCAAAAATAACTGTGGCATATCGGTGACAAGATAACTGACACATTGCCGCGAGAGTAAACACAGCCCTTAAAGCCGGCGTTTTCCACCACTGAATACGGTCTAAAATCCTGACAAATACAGTTTGGCTAGCTCTCAGTTAGCATTACCTTGTCCGGGTGGTGACGTTTCAGGTGGGCTCACCTCGCAGGTTGGTGGTATTTCCAGAGTACTTCCAGTAACAACCACATCAACAGTTTACAACTAATTCACATGTTGTTTTCAGTGACAGTGATTGTGAGAAATTGTACGTGTGAATCCAGCTCCCTGACCGTGGTGCCAGTTCTGGTGGGCTTGACCCGCTGCTAACAATGTCAGGTTCATCTCCAGGAGGATGTGTATCCAGCATTTTTAGTTTAGTCTTTTCCTGCGCTCTTTTTTTCCTTTTCTTTGTATTTTGTTGCTCCACCTTTATGCTTGTATGAACTGCCACTCATGATGCAGGTGTCCTGACTCCACATAGACCAGGTTATTTGAGGCGTGGTCTGAGATTAAGATGCTGTCATAATTACATTCTTGAATTTTTCCTATTAAGCTGGCAGAAACTACTTAGTCAATTCGCGAATATGTATGATGGGTCTTGGAGAAACAAGAATACATTGCCACACCAGGGTTTCTATCTCTCCAAATGTCCCTCAGGTCTAGATCTTTAATGAAACGATGAATAATTGCTCTGCTTTTACTATGGGAAGCATCTAAGTGTGTTGATCTGTCCTTATTTGGGTCAAGAGTACAGTTAAAGTCCCCTGCGATAATATTATGCCCATTGAGTGATGCTAACGTTAGAAATAATTTGTTGAAAAAATTTGGATCATCATGATTTGGTTTGTAAATATTAACCAAATTGAGGCTCTCAGAATAGTGTTCCTTGGATTACCAGAAATCTGCCAAATTTGTCAGACATCACCTTAGTGACATTCAGTGGAATGGACCTATGGACCAAAGTCATGACCCCCCTTGCCTGGGAATTAAAGGGAGCTGAAAAAACTGTCCCTCGCCACCTCCTCCTTATCCTAGAATCCTCCTTCGCTGCCAAATGCGTTTCCTGCAGAAAAATAATATTAGATTGTATATCTTTTAATCTCCCCATTACTTGCTTAACTTTTTTGAGTTTTTGCAACCCTCTGCAGTTCCAAGAAGTGAATTTAACTACAACCCCACTGGACATAGTATCTAATTTGAAGTGCACTACTCATGGTAAAGTAAAAAGGAATGTCTACAAACCGCCAGAACAACCGTATGTAAGAACTCATTGAACAATAAACAAAAACCCGGTGACCCAAAACCCGGGATTCTAACCCTTCCCCACTTGTACACCCCGGTAGACTGGGAGACCATTCCACACTCACTGAGGAATGGTCAAGTGTCGCTATCCACTCCAACTCGATAGTGGTCTCCCCCTCCGTATGAAAAGAGAAAAGATTATAAGGAACTAAACTCCATTATACATTACAGTTGTAAGATAAAGCTGAAAGAATAAAGGCAATCTTGGCAGCTCCATGGTGGGAATTTGAATAAAGTGGCAAATGTTAAATAATTAAGAAAATAAATTGGAATCAAATAATAAGTAATAAATACACAGGTTAGGATTTTCAGAAAATAATTGCCCAAACAGTGGTAAATATAGTGCAAATGAACCTGTCATATAAATTAATGTACAAATGGTTTAAGCCAAATAAATTAGATAGCTTATACAAAATAAGATTTACAAAATAAGATTTAACTTATATTAAATTTAAATATCTTAAAAGATTTTTCTGCAAATAAGATTTCTTGTTGTTCCAGAGACTGTTCAACCGGAAGTACAAAAATAAACATGTAAGCAACTCTGGCGGGGTCTTATCCCGGTTGCCACCTGAGAGCAAGTCGGGATCTAGGCCAGAGATAAAACTTTTCTAAACTGTAATGTCACAACTCTAACAAACATTGCATGGCTCAAAGACCCGTTAACTATTCTTGCCTTGGGCATCAAACACCTTGACAATTATCGGCAAAACTAACGATTTCACAAAGGTTGTTTACATTCGTTTTGATTGCCTACAGAGGCTATGTGTTATGCTATAGAAGTAGCATTAACTCCCGTAGCCATTCAGCTTGCCTGATCGTTACCGAGGTATAAGTATTAGGCAAAGTAAGTGAAACATGAATGCAACAGCAATAAAGGTGAACGTTTTCGCAGGCACAGTTTACATTAGCAGGTACTGACAACGACAGTTAAGTTAAATGTTGTTAAATGCTAAGCAGTAAAACATTAGGTTATCACTTAGCCTATCACTAAACAGCTAATGTTACACATCACGTCCTCCTTCCTCCTGGATGCGTCCGATAAACTCCTCCACGTCGGATGGTTTATCAAAGGACCGTGTGTTGCCTTTGTGGGTTAGCAGCAGCTTTGCAGGAAACCGCATCCCGTTTCTGATTCCCATGTCACGGAGCTTCTGCCTCACAGCGTCAAATGCCTTTTGCTTCTTGTGAATCCCAGATGCTAGGTCGGGGTAAAACCGAACTGCTCTGTCCTTGTAGAATATCTGTTTCTTGTTTCGGACCGCATTCAGAACTCTCATCTTGTCTCTGTCGTTCATAAACTTCATAATTAGTGTTCTTGGGGGTGCGGACGGGTCGCTCCTTGGACCCACACGATGGGCTCTCTCCAGGATTAGTTTTGTGTTAGGTGAAGTTAAACCCAGGGTCTCCGGGATCCACGTCTCTAGGAATGAGCAGGCGTCACTGCCCTCCGCACCTTCTGGGAGGTTAACCAGCCTTAGGTTAGATCTTCTAGATCTCGCTTCCAGATCAATAAGTTTGTCCTCCATATACTTGTTTTTGTTTTCGAGGCAGCGGACCCTGGCCACAAGGCTACTAACAACATCCTCTGTCTCGGAGATGCGGGTCTCTGTATTCTTAACACGTTCCAACCACTCACCAACTTCTTTTCTCACTCCTTCAATTGCTGTCAGGACACCGTCAAACCTGTCACAAAAGTCCGTTTTTAAGCTGCTGATAGCATCCAGAATTGGCTGGTTGGTTGCTCCTTCAGCCTTGTATGTGTTAGCATTCTTCTCCGCCATTGGGCTAACATTAGCAGTAGCTGTGCCACTCTGTGCAGCCGGAGTAAAATCTATTTTAGGTTGTGAAGGTTTCGCCGCGACCCTTTCCCTTGCCTTGTAAAGCTGCCATCAAGTTGTTTTTTAAGCAACTCTTCCGCTTACTCTTGGTGACGAATAGTTTAGTTTAATACAGGAAATATGTCAAGAATTTATGGAGGGGCGAGACAGCCGTCCACCTAGCGCGCTGCCATACCGGAAGTCCCCTTGGGTATCCTTTTAATGCAGCACAACTCATGACGCTTTCACATCAAGCGTTTTTATTATTAGTTATTTAAATTCAGGACATCACATATTAATGGACATTGTACAAATGTAAATATTCCAGGTTATAGCCATACCTACTTTCTATCTGTAGTCCCCAGGAAGGTTGATGTAGTCAAAAAAAAAGACCCAAGAAATATGTAAAAGAAGCACAGAAGACCAATTCAAGGATGCATCAACAGAATGATGATTTTCAGATAATTCCTGTAAAAAATGAAAGGAAAAGAAATTGTTAAACCTGCCTCACCAATGATGTGTTCATCAGGCCTCAAACTCAGGAAGTGGCTGAGCCAGAGTTTTTTTTTCTTTTAAAAGATTTTTTTTGGCTCTAGTGGCCTTTATTGAAAGTTGAGAGACAGGAAGGGGGGCAGAGAGAATGGGGAAGACACGCGGGAAAGAGTCGCCGAGCCGGGAATCGAACTCACGACCAGCCTCACGAGGACTGTAGCCTCTGTATATGGCCGCCTGCCCTAACCACTGCTCCACCGGGGCGGCAATTAAGAATCGGTGAGAGAATCGATAAAGAATCGAATCATTAAACAGTATCGATAATGGAATCGGAAAAATCTTATCAATTCCCATCCGTAGTTCCATATGTAGTTAAATCAATACAAGAAATTGTATATAATTTATTGACCCATAGCGCCCTTCACAGCATGGATAAACAGAAGACAGGTGTTTCAGTTTCATTGTTCAACCCCTGTAAAGGGCCGTGTATACTCTCACGGCAATGTGTCGCCGTCAGCTTGTCGCAGAGATGCCGGCGTCACTTTTGATTTATACTCGTGCGGTCTCCGCCATGTTACGCCACAACGCAAGATGAACAATCACGAACTAGCTAAACTTACTAAACTTATCTCTTGCGTTTTTCCACTTCCTCACCGTCTCGGCCGTATCCAGACCCACATTCATCGAAATCTCCCTCCATGAATTACTAGAATATGTGCTGTCTTTGCGGTGTAGAGAACAAGAATCATACAGATGTGGGTACTTCCTCATTTCTTCAATGCGCTCTTTTCTACGTGGATGTAGAATTGACCAATCAGAGGCCTCCTTTCTCTCCTCTCTGTGAGACTGTCTGCGTCGACCTACAATTTTGGGTCGGTGCACCGGAGTGTCTGCGTAGTGTCAGCGTAGGGTGGGGGGACATCTCTGCGTCATCTGCGTAGGTGACGTTCGAGTATAAATCAGGCTTAAGAGTAAGGGCTATCCTGTGACTTAGAAATGGAACACCTCTTGATTGCAGTTACTTCTTTAGACTGTGGAGGGCAGCCTTACGCCAAAGCTACATCCAGTCTGTCAAAAAAATGACGACGACGAAAAAGTAGAAAAAGAATAATGTGTGTATATATATATATGTGTTTCATATATGTGTATATATATATATATATATATATATATATATATATATATATATATATATATATATATATATATTAGGGCTGGGCAACGATTAAAATTTTAATCGCGATTAATCGCATTATTTCCCTGATTAATCGCGATTAATCGCATTGTATACGCAAAATCAAATAATGAATTCAAAAGTAGTGTAAAATCCCCTTTTATTTTAAATGTTCTGCTCCCATATGAACTAAAGTGCTATAAAGTGTTTGTTGTTCAAACACTTTTAACATCAGCACTTGTCAGTAACACATATTTAGTGTAAATCTCAAAAATGTAAAATAAAATAAAGCTTATTGCCACTGCCAGGGCATTAATGTCATCCTGTTTTTATAAAAAATTAAAAAAAAAAAAGTCTACAAACAAAATCCAAAAAAAAGGATTGTGGCTCAGCACAATCATAACATTAAAACAGGTCATTTCTGAGGTAACAGCAGAAACTTTTAACGGGGAGTTCAACTTAGCAGTTGTTACAAATAACCTTGTTTCTGTCGAATCCTCCTTCTGGGAGAATGTTAAAATGAAAATGTCCATGTTACATGTCCATCATGTAACTTTACCAACTCGTGTATCATTCATTCTTTC
>JAGFBZ010002926.1:0-18645 GCA_018398805.1 Hirundichthys speculiger
GAATATCTTTCCGAAAGCTCCGCTGAAAACGTCGATGAAGATGAAGATGAGGACGTATTTTATGACGCAGTGGAATATCTTTCCGAAAGCTCCGCTGAAAACGTCGATGAAGATGAAGATGAGGACGTATTTTATGACGCAGTGGAATATCTTTCCGAAAGCTCCGCTGAAAACGTCGATGAAGATGAAGATGAGGACGTATTTTATGACGCAGTGGAATATCTTTCCGAAAGCTCCGCTGAAAACGTCGATGAAGATGAAGATGAGGACGTATTTTTTTGACGCAGTGGAATATCTTTCCGAAAGCTCCGCTGAAAACGTCGATGAAGATGAAGATGAGGACGTATTTTATGACGCAGTGGAATATCTTTCCGAAAGCTCCGCTGAAAACGTCGATGAAGATGAAGATGAGGACGTATTTTATGACGCAGTGGAATATCTTTCCGAAAGCTCCGCTGAAAACGTCGATGAAGATGAAGATGAGGACGTATTTTATGACGCAGTGGAATATCTTTCCGAAAGCTCCGCTGAAAACGTCGATGAAGATGATGAAGATGAGGACGTATTTTATGACGCAGTGGAATATCTTTCCGAAAGCTCCGCTGAAAACGTCGATGAAGATGAAGATGAGGACGTATTTTATGACGCAGTGGAATATCTTTCCGAAAGCTCCGCTGAAAACGTCGATGAAGATGAAGATGAGGACGTATTTTATGACGCAGTGGAATATCTTTCCGAAAGCTCCGCTGAAAACGTCGATGAAGATGAAGATGAGGACGTATTTTATGATGCAGTGGAATATCTTTCCGAAAGCTCCGCTGAGGACGTATTTTATGACGCAGTGGAATATCTTTCCGAAAGCTCAGCTGAAAACATCGATGAAGATGAAGATGAGGACGTATTTTATGACGCAGTGGAATATCTTTCCGAAAGCTCAGCTGAAAACATCGATGAAGATGAAGATGAGGACGTATTTTATGACGCAGTGGAATATCTTTCCAAAAGATCCGCTGAAAACGTTGATGAAGATGAAGATGAGCACGAGGACGTATTTATGACGCAGTGGAATATCTTTCCGAAAGCTCCGCTGAAAACGTCGATGAAGATGAAGATGAGGACGTATTTTATGACGCAGTGGAATATCTTTCCGAAAGCTCCGCTGAAAACGTCGATGAAGATGAAGATGAGGACGTATTTTATGACGCAGTGGAATATCTTTCCGAAAGCTCCGCTGAAAACGTCGATGAAGATGAAGATGAGGACGTATTTTATGACGCAGTGGAATATCTTTCCGAAAGCTCCGCTGAAAACGTCGATGAAGATGAAGATGAGGACGTATTTTATGACGCAGTGGAATATCTTTCCGAAAGCTCCGCTGAAAACGTCGATGAAGATGAAGATGAGGACGTATTTTATGACGCAGTGGAATATCTTTCCGAAAGCTCCGCTGAAAACGTCGATGAAGATGAAGATGAGGACGTATTTTTTTGACGCAGTGGAATATCTTTCCGAAAGCTCCGCTGAAAACGTCGATGAAGATGAAGATGAGGACGTATTTTATGACGCAGTGGAATATCTTTCCGAAAGCTCCGCTGAAAACGTCGATGAAGATGAAGATGAGGACGTATTTTATGACGCAGTGGAATATCTTTCCGAAAGCTCCGCTGAAAACGTCGATGAAGATGAAGATGAGGACGTATTTTATGACGCAGTGGAATATCTTTCCGAAAGCTCCGCTGAAAACGTCGATGAAGATGAAGATGAGGACGTATTTTATGACGCAGTGGAATATCTTTCCGAAAGCTCCGCTGAAAACGTCGATGAAGATGAAGATGAGGACGTATTTTATGACGCAGTGGAATATCTTTCCGAAAGCTCCGCTGAAAACGTCGATGAAGATGAAGATGAGGACGTATTTTTTTGACGCAGTGGAATATCTTTCCGAAAGCTCCGCTGAAAACGTCGATGAAGATGAAGATGAGGACGTATTTTATGACGCAGTGGAATATCTTTCCGAAAGCTCCGCTGAAAACGTCGATGAAGATGAAGATGAGGACGTATTTTATGACGCAGTGGAATATCTTTCCGAAAGCTCCGCTGAAAACGTCGATGAAGATGAAGATGAGGACGTATTTTATGACGCAGTGGAATATCTTTCCGAAAGCTCCGCTGAAAACGTCGATGAAGATGAAGATGAGGACGTATTTTATGACGCAGTGGAATATCTTTCCGAAAGCTCCGCTGAAAACGTCGATGAAGATGAAGATGAGGACGTATTTTATGACGCAGTGGAATATCTTTCCGAAAGCTCCGCTGAAAACGTCGATGAAGATGAAGATGAGGACGTATTTTATGACGCAGTGGAATATCTTTCCGAAAGCTCCGCTGAAAACGTCGATGAAGATGAAGATGAGGACGTATTTTTTATGACGCAGTGGAATATCTTTCCGAAAGCTCCGCTGAAAACGTCGATGAAGATGAAGATGAGGACGTATTTTATGACGCAGTGGAATATCTTTCCGAAAGCTCCGCTGAAAACGTCGATGAAGATGAAGATGAGGACGTATTTTATGACGCAGTGGAATATCTTTCCGAAAGCTCCGCTGAAAACGTCGATGAAGATGAAGATGAGGACGTATTTTATGACGCAGTGGAATATCTTTCCGAAAGCTCCGCTGAAAACGTCGATGAAGATGAACGTATTTTATGACGCAGTGGAATATCTTTCCGAAAGCTCCGCTGAAAACGTCGATGAAGATGAAGATGAGGACGTATTTTATGACGCAGTGGAATATCTTTCCGAAAGCTCCGCTGAAAACGTCGATGAAGATGAAGATGAGGACGTATTTTATGACGCAGTGGAATATCTTTCCGAAAGCTCCGCTGAAAACGTCGATGAAGATGAAGATGAGGAGGACGTATTTTATGACGCAGTGGAATATCTTTCCGAAAGCTCCGCTGAAAACGTCGATGAAGATGAAGATGAGGACGTATTTTATGACGCAGTGGAATATCTTTCCGAAAGCTCCGCTGAAAACGTCGATGAAGATGAAGATGAGGACGTATTTTATGACGCAGTGGAATATCTTTCCGAAAGCTCCGCTGAAAACGTCGATGAAGATGAAGATGAGGACGTATTTTATGACGCAGTGGAATATCTTTCCGAAAGCTCCGCTGAAAACGTCGATGAAGATGAAGATGAGGACGTATTTTATGACGCAGTGGAATATCTTTCCGAAAGCTCCGCTGAAAACGTCGATGAAGATGAAGATGAGGACGTATTTTATGACGCAGTGGAATATCTTTCCGAAAGCTCCGCTGAAAACGTCGATGAAGATGAAGATGAGGACGTATTTTTTTGACGCAGTGGAATATCTTTCCGAAAGCTCCGCTGAAAACGTCGATGAAGATGAAGATGAGGACGTATTTTATGACGCAGTGGAATATCTTTCCGAAAGCTCCGCTGAAAACGTCGATGAAGATGAAGATGAGGACGTATTTTATGACGCAGTGGAATATCTTTCCGAAAGCTCCGCTGAAAACGTCGATGAAGATGAAGATGAGGACGTATTTTATGACGCAGTGGAATATCTTTCCGAAAGCTCCGCTGAAAACGTCGATGAAGATGAAGATGAGGACGTATTTTATGACGCAGTGGAATATCTTTCCGAAAGCTCCGCTGAAAACGTCGATGAAGATGAAGATGAGGACGTATTTTATGACGCAGTGGAATATCTTTCCGAAAGCTCCGCTGAAAACGTCGATGAAGATGAAGATGAGGACGTATTTTATGACGCAGTGGAATATCTTTCCGAAAGCTCCGCTGAAAACGTCGATGAAGATGAAGATGAGGACGTATTTTATGACGCAGTGGAATATCTTTCCGAAAGCTCCGCTGAAAACGTCGATGAAGATGAAGATGAGGACGTATTTTATGACGCAGTGGAATATCTTTCCGAAAGCTCCGCTGAAAACGTCGATGAAGATGAAGATGAGGACGTATTTTATGACGCAGTGGAATATCTTTCCGAAAGCTCCGCTGAAAACGTCGATGAAGATGAAGATGAGGACGTATTTTATGACGCAGTGGAATATCTTTCCGAAAGCTCCGCTGAAAACGTCGATGAAGATGAAGATGAGGACGTATTTTATGACGCAGTGGAATATCTTTCCGAAAGCTCCGCTGAAAACGTCGATGAAGATGAAGATGAGGACGTATTTTTTTGACGCAGTGGAATATCTTTCCGAAAGCTCCGCTGAAAACGTCGATGAAGATGAAGATGAGGACGTATTTTATGACGCAGTGGAATATCTTTCCGAAAGCTCCGCTGAAAACGTCGATGAAGATGAAGATGAGGACGTATTTTATGACGCAGTGGAATATCTTTCCGAAAGCTCCGCTGAAAACGTCGATGAAGATGAAGATGAGGACGTATTTTATGACGCAGTGGAATATCTTTCCGAAAGCTCCGCTGAAAACGTCGATGAAGATGAAGATGAGGACGTATTTTATGACGCAGTGGAATATCTTTCCGAAAGCTCCGCTGAAACGTGAAGATGAACGTATTTTTATGACGCAGTGGAATATCTTTCCGAAAGCTCCGCTGAAAACGTCGATGAAGATGAAGATGAGGACGTATTTTATTTATGACGCAGTGGAATATCTTTCCGAAAGCTCCGCTGAAAACGTCGATGAAGATGAAGATGAGGACGTATTTTATGACGCAGTGGAATATCTTTCCGAAAGCTCCGCTGAAAACGTCGATGAAGATGAAGATGAGGAGGACGTATTTTATGACGCAGTGGAATATCTTTCCGAAAGCTCCGCTGAAAACGTCGATGAAGATGAAGATGAGGACGTATTTTATGACGCAGTGGAATATCTTTCCGAAAGCTCCGCTGAAAACGTCGATGAAGATGAAGATGAGGACGTATTTTATGACGCAGTGGAATATCTTTCCGAAAGCTCCGCTGAAAACGTCGATGAAGATGAAGATGAGGACGTATTTTATGACGCAGTGGAATATCTTTCCGAAAGCTCCGCTGAAAACGTCGATGAAGATGAAGATGAGGACGTATTTTATGACGCAGTGGAATATCTTTCCGAAAGCTCCGCTGAAAACGTCGATGAAGATGAAGATGAGGACGTATTTTATGACGCAGTGGAATATCTTTCCGAAAGCTCCGCTGAAAACGTCGATGAAGATGAAGATGAGGACGTATTTTATGACGCAGTGGAATATCTTTCCGAAAGCTCCGCTGAAAACGTCGATGAAGATGAAGATGAGGACGTATTTTATGACGCAGTGGAATATCTTTCCGAAAGCTCCGCTGAAAACGTCGATGAAGATGAAGATGAGGACGTATTTTATGACGCAGTGGAATATCTTTCCGAAAGCTCCGCTGAAAACGTCGATGAAGATGAAGATGAGGACGTATTTTATGACGCAGTGGAATATCTTTCCGAAAGCTCCGCTGAAAACGTCGATGAAGATGAAGATGAGGACGTATTTTATGACGCAGTGGAATATCTTTCCGAAAGCTCCGCTGAAAACGTCGATGAAGATGAAGATGAGGACGTATTTTATGACGCAGTGGAATATCTTTCCGAAAGCTCCGCTGAAAACGTCGATGAAGATGAAGAGATGAGGACGTATTTTATGACGCAGTGGAATATCTTTCCGAAAGCTCCGCTGAAAACGTCGATGAAGATGAAGATGAGGACGTATTTTATGACGCAGTGGAATATCTTTCCGAAAGCTCCGCTGAAAACGTCGATGAAGATGAAGATGAGGACGTATTTTATGACGCAGTGGAATATCTTTCCGAAAGCTCCGCTGAAAACGTCGATGAAGATGAAGATGAGGACGTATTTTATGACGCAGTGGAATATCTTTCCGAAAGCTCCGCTGAAAACGTCGATGAAGATGAAGATGAGGACGTATTTTATGACGCAGTGGAATATCTTTCCGAAAGCTCCGCTGAAAACGTCGATGAAGATGAAGATGAGGACGTATTTTTTTGACGCAGTGGAATATCTTTCCGAAAGCTCCGCTGAAAACGTCGATGAAGATGAAGATGAGGACGTATTTTATGACGCAGTGGAATATCTTTCCGAAAGCTCCGCTGAAAACGTCGATGAAGATGAAGATGAGGACGTATTTTATGACGCAGTGGAATATCTTTCCGAAAGCTCCGCTGAAAACGTCGATGAAGATGAAGATGAGGACGTATTTTATGACGCAGTGGAATATCTTTCCGAAAGCTCCGCTGAAAACGTCGATGAAGATGAAGATGAGGACGTATTTTATGACGCAGTGGAATATCTTTCCGAAAGCTCCGCTGAAAACGTCGATGAAGATGAAGATGAGGACGTATTTTATGACGCAGTGGAATATCTTTCCGAAAGCTCCGCTGAAAACGTCGATGAAGATGAAGATGAGGACGTATTTTATGACGCAGTGGAATATCTTTCCGAAAGCTCCGCTGAAAACGTCGATGAAGATGAAGATGAGGACGTATTTTTTTGACGCAGTGGAATATCTTTCCGAAAGCTCCGCTGAAAACGTCGATGAAGATGAAGATGAGGACGTATTTTATGACGCAGTGGAATATCTTTCCGAAAGCTCCGCTGAAAACGTCGATGAAGATGAAGATGAGGACGTATTTTATGACGCAGTGGAATATCTTTCCGAAAGCTCCGCTGAAAACGTCGATGAAGATGAAGATGAGGACGTATTTTATGACGCAGTGGAATATCTTTCCGAAAGCTCCGCTGAAAACGTCGATGAAGATGAAGATGAGGACGTATTTTTATGACGCAGTGGAATATCTTTCCGAAAGCTCCGCTGAAAACGTCGATGAAGAGATGAAGATGAGGACGTATTTTATGACGCAGTGGAATATCTTTCCGAAAGCTCCGCTGAAAACGTCGATGAAGATGAAGATGAGATGAGGACGTATTTTATGACGCAGTGGAATATCTTTCCGAAAGCTCCGCTGAAAACGTCGATGAAGATGAAGATGAGGACGTATTTTATGACGCAGTGGAATATCTTTCCGAAAGCTCCGCTGAAAACGTCGATGAAGATGAAGATGAGGACGTATTTTATGACGCAGTGGAATATCTTTCCGAAAGCTCCGCTGAAAAACGTCGATGAAGATGAAGATGAGGACGTATTTTATGACGCAGTGGAATATCTTTCCGAAAGCTCCGCTGAAAACGTCGATGAAGATGAAGATGAGGACGTATTTTATGACGCAGTGGAATATCTTTCCGAAAGCTCCGCTGAAAACGTCGATGAAGATGAAGATGAGGACGTATTTTATGACGCAGTGGAATATCTTTCCGAAAGCTCCGCTGAAAACGTCGATGAAGATGAAGATGAGGACGTATTTTATGACGCAGTGGAATATCTTTCCGAAAGCTCCGCTGAAAACGTCGATGAAGATGAAGATGAGGACGTATTTTATGACGCAGTGGAATATCTTTCCGAAAGCTCCGCTGAAAACGTCGATGAAGATGAAGATGAGGACGTATTTTATGACGCAGTGGAATATCTTTCCGAAAGCTCCGCTGAAAACGTCGATGAAGATGAAGATGAGGACGTACGTATTTTATGACGCAGTGGAATATCTTTCCGAAAGCTCCGCTGAAAACGTCGATGAAGATGAAGATGAGGACGTATTTTATGACGCAGTGGAATATCTTTCCGAAAGCTCCGCTGAAAACGTCGATGAAGATGAAGATGAGGAGGACGTATTTTATGACGCAGTGGAATATCTTTCCGAAAGCTCCGCTGAAAACGTCGATGAAGATGAAGATGAGGACGTATTTTATGACGCAGTGGAATATCTTTCCGAAAGCTCCGCTGAAAACGTCGATGAAGATGAAGATGAGGACGTATTTTATGACGCAGTGGAATATCTTTCCGAAAGCTCCGCTGAAAACGTCGATGAAGATGAAGATGAGGACGTATTTTATGACGCAGTGGAATATCTTTCCGAAAGCTCCGCTGAAAACGTCGATGAAGATGAAGATGAGGACGTATTTTATGACGCAGTGGAATATCTTTCCGAAAGCTCCGCTGAAAACGTCGATGAAGATGAAGATGAGGACGTATTTTATGACGCAGTGGAATATCTTTCCGAAAGCTCCGCTGAAAACGTCGATGAAGATGAAGATGAGGACGTATTTTATGACGCAGTGGAATATCTTTCCGAAAGCTCCCGAAAGCTCCGCTGAAAACGTCGATGAAGATGAAGATGAGGACGTATTTTATGACGCAGTGGAATATCTTTCCGAAAGCTCCGCTGAAAACGTCGATGAAGATGAAGATGAGGACGTATTTTATGACGCAGTGGAATATCTTTCCGAAAGCTCCGCTGAAAACGTCGATGAAGATGAAGATGAGGACGTATTTTATGACGCAGTGGAATATCTTTCCGAAAGCTCCGCTGAAAACGTCGATGAAGATGAAGATGAGGACGTATTTTATGACGCAGTGGAATATCTTTCCGAAAGCTCCGCTGAAAACGTCGATGAAGATGAAGATGAGGACGTATTTTATGACGCAGTGGAATATCTTTCCGAAAGCTCCGCTGAAAACGTCGATGAAGATGAAGATGAGGACGTATTTTATGACGCAGTGGAATATCTTTCCGAAAGCTCCGCTGAAAACGTCGATGAAGATGAAGATGAGGACGTATTTTTTATGACGCAGTGGAATATCTTTCCGAAAGCTCCGCTGAAAACGTCGATGAAGATGAAGATGAGGACGTATTTTATGACGCAGTGGAATATCTTTCCGAAAGCTCCGCTGAAAACGTCGATGAAGATGAAGATGAGGACGTATTTTATGACGCAGTGGAATATCTTTCCGAAAGCTCCGCTGAAAACGTCGATGAAGATGAAGATGAGGACGTATTTTATGACGCAGTGGAATATCTTTCCGAAAGCTCCGCTGAAAACGTCGATGAAGATGAAGATGAGGACGTATTTTATGACGCAGTGGAATATCTTTCCGAAAGCTCCGCTGAAAACGTCGATGAAGATGAAGATGAGGACGTATTTTATGACGCAGTGGAATATCTTTCCGAAAGCTCCGCTGAAAACGTCGATGAAGAAGATGAGGACGTATTTTATGACGCAGTGGAATATCTTTCCGAAAGCTCCGCTGAAAACGTCGATGAAGATGAAGATGAGGACGTATTTTATGACGCAGTGGAATATCTTTCCGAAAGCTCCGCTGAAAACGTCGATGAAGATGAAGATGAGGACGTATTTTATGACGCAGTGGAATATCTTTCCGAAAGCTCCGCTGAAAACGTCGATGAAGATGAAGATGAGGACGTATTTTATGACGCAGTGGAATATCTTTCCGAAAGCTCCGCTGAAAACGTCGATGAAGATGAAGATGAGGACGTATTTTATGACGCAGTGGAATATCTTTCCGAAAGCTCCGCTGAAAACGTCGATGAAGATGAAGATGAGGACGTATTTTATGACGCAGTGGAATATCTTTCCGAAAGCTCCGCTGAAAACGTCGATGAAGATGAAGATGAGGACGTATTTTATGACGCAGTGGAATATCTTTCCGAAAGCTCCGCTGAAAACGTCGATGAAGATGAAGATGAGGACGTATTTTATGACGCAGTGGAATATCTTTCCGAAAGCTCCGCTGAAAACGTCGATGAAGATGAAGATGAGGACGTATTTTATGACGCAGTGGAATATCTTTCCGAAAGCTCCGCTGAAAACGTCGATGAAGATGAAGATGAGGACGTATTTTATGACGCAGTGGAATATCTTTCCGAAAGCTCCGCTGAAAACGTCGATGAAGATGAAGATGAGGACGAGGACGAGGACGTATTTTATGACGCAGTGGAATATCTTTCCGAAAGCTCCGCTGAAAACGTCGATGAAGATGAAGATGAGGACGTATTTTATGACGCAGTGGAATATCTTTCCGAAAGCTCCGCTGAAAACGTCGATGAAGATGAAGATGAGGACGTATTTTATGACGCAGTGGAATATCTTTCCGAAAGCTCCGCTGAAAACGTCGATGAAGATGAAGATGAGGATGAGGACGTATTTTATGACGCAGTGGAATATCTTTCCGAAAGCTCCGCTGAAAACGTCGATGAAGATGAAGATGAGGACGTATTTTATGACGCAGTGGAATATCTTTCCGAAAGCTCCGCTGAAAACGTCGATGAAGATGAAGATGAGGACGTATTTTATGACGCAGTGGAATATCTTTCCGAAAGCTCCGCTGAAAACGTCGATGAAGATGAAGATGAGGACGTATTTTATGACGCAGTGGAATATCTTTCCGAAAGCTCCGCTGAAAACGTCGATGAAGATGAAGATGAGGACGTATTTTATGACGCAGTGGAATATCTTTCCGAAAGCTCCGCTGAAAACGTCGATGAAGATGAAGATGAGGACGTATTTTATGACGCAGTGGAATATCTTTCCGAAAGCTCCGCTGAAAACGTCGATGAAGATGAAGATGAGGACGTATTTTATGACGCAGTGGAATATCTTTCCGAAAGCTCCGCTGAAAACGTCGATGAAGATGAAGATGAGGACGTATTTTATGACGCAGTGGAATATCTTTCCGAAAGCTCCGCTGAAAACGTCGATGAAGATGAAGATGAGGACGTATTTTATGACGCAGTGGAATATCTTTCCGAAAGCTCCGCTGAAAACGTCGATGAAGATGAAGATGAGGACGTATTTTATGACGCAGTGGAATATCTTTCCGAAAGCTCCGCTGAAAACGTCGATGAAGATGAAGATGAGGACGTATTTTATGACGCAGTGGAATATCTTTCCGAAAGCTCCGCTGAAAACGTCGATGAAGATGAAGATGAGGACGTATTTTATGACGCAGTGGAATATCTTTCCGAAAGCTCCGCTGAAAAACGTCGATGAAGATGAAGATGAGGACGTATTTTATGACGCAGTGGAATATCTTTCCGAAAGCTCCGCTGAAAACGTCGATGAAGATGAAGATGAGGACGTATTTTATGACGCAGTGGAATATCTTTCCGAAAGCTCCGCTGAAAACGTCGATGAAGATGAAGATGAGGACGTATTTTATGACGCAGTGGAATATCTTTCCGAAAGCTCCGCTGAAAACGTCGATGAAGATGAAGATGAGGACGTATTTTATGACGCAGTGGAATATCTTTCCAAAAGATCCGCTGAAAACGTTGATGAAGATGAAAATGAGCACGAGGACGTATTTTATGACGCAGTGGAATATCTTTCCGAAAGCTCCGCTGAAAACGTCGATGAAGATGAAGATGAGGACGTATTTTATGATGCAGTGGAATATCTTTCCGAAAGCTCCGCTGAGGACGTATTTTATGACGCAGTGGAATATCTTTCCGAAAGCTCAGCTGAAAACATCGATGAAGATGAAGATGAGGACGTATTTTATGACGCAGTGGAATATCTTTCCGAAAGCTCCGCTGAAAACGTCGATGAAGATGAAGATGAGGACGTATTTTATGACGCAGTGGAATATCTTTCCGAAAGCTCCGCTGAAAACGTCGATGAAGATGAGGACGTATTTTATGACGCAGTGGAATATCTTTCCGAAAGCTCCGCTGAAAACGTCGATGAAGATGAAGATGAGGACGTATTTTATGACGCAGTGGAATATCTTTCCGAAAGCTCCGCTGAAAACGTCGATGAAGATGAAGATGAGGACGTATTTTATGACGCAGTGGAATATCTTTCCGAAAGCTCCGCTGAAAACGTCGATGAAGATGAAGATGACGTATTTTATGACGCAGTGGAATATCTTTCCGAAAGCTCCGCTGAAAACGTCGATGAAGATGAAGATGAGACGTATTTTATGAAGATGAAGATGAGGACGTATTTTTATGACGCAGTGGAATATCTTTCCGAAAGCTCCGCTGAAAACGTCGATGAAGATGAAGATGAGGACGTATTTTATGACGCAGTGGAATATCTTTCCGAAAGCTCCGCTGAAAACGTCGATGAAGATGAAGATGAGGACGTATTTTTATGACGCAGTGGAATATCTTTCCGAAAGCTCCGCTGAAAACGTCGATGAAGATGAAGATGAGGACGTATTTTATGACGCAGTGGAATATCTTTCCGAAAGCTCCGCTGAAAACGTCGATGAAGATGAAGATGAGGACGTATTTTATGACGCAGTGGAATATCTTTCCGAAAGCTCCGCTGAAAACGTCGATGAAGATGAAGATGAGGACGTATTTTATGACGCAGTGGAATATCTTTCCGAAAGCTCCGCTGAAAACGTCGATGAAGATGAAGATGAGGACGTATTTTATGACGCAGTGGAATATCTTTCCGAAAGCTCCGCTGAAAACGTCGATGAAGATGAAGATGAGGACGTATTTTATGACGCAGTGGAATATCTTTCCGAAAGCTCCGCTGAAAACGTCGATGAAGATGAAGATGAGGACGTATTTTATGACGCAGTGGAATATCTTTCCGAAAGCTCCGCTGAAAACGTCGATGAAGATGAAGATGAGGACGTATTTTATGACGCAGTGGAATATCTTTCCGAAAGCTCCGCTGAAAACGTCGATGAAGATGAAGATGAGGACGTATTTTATGACGCAGTGGAATATCTTTCCGAAAGCTCCGCTGAAAACGTCGATGAAGATGAAGATGAGGACGTATTTTATGACGCAGTGGAATATCTTTCCGAAAGCTCCGCTGAAAACGTCGATGAAGATGAAGATGAGGGACGTATTTTATGACGCAGTGGAATATCTTTCCGAAAGCTCCGCTGAAAACGTCGATGAAGATGAAGATGAGGACGTATTTTATGACGCAGTGGAATATCTTTCCGAAAGCTCCGCTGAAAACGTCGATGAAGATGAAGATGAGGACGTATTTTATGACGCAGTGGAATATCTTTCCGAAAGCTCCGCTGAAAACGTCGATGAAGTTGAGGACGTATTTTATGACGCAGTGGAATATCTTTCCAAAAGCTCCGCTGAAAACGTCGATGAAGATGAAGATGAGGACGTATTTTATGACGCAGTGGAATATCTTTCCGAAAGCTCCGCTGAAAACGTCGATGAAGATGAAGATGAGGACGTATTTTATGACGCAGTGGAATATCTTTCCGAAAGCTCCGCTGAAAACGTCGATGAAGATGAGGACGTATTTTATGACGCAGTGGAATATCTTTCCGAAAGCTCCGCTGAAAACGTCGATGAAGATGAAGATGAGGACGTATTTTATGACGCAGTGGAATATCTTTCCGAAAGCTCCGCTGAAAACGTCGATGAAGATGAAGATGAGGACGTATTTTATGACGCAGTGGAATATCTTTCCGAAAGCTCCGCTGAAAACGTCGATGAAGATGAAGATGAGGACGTATTTTATGACGCAGTGGAATATCTTTCCGAAAGCTCCGCTGAAAACGTCGATGAAGATGAAGATGAGGACGTATTTTATGACGCAGTGGAATATCTTTCCGAAAGCTCCGCTGAAAACGTCGATGAAGATGAAGATGAGGACGTATTTTATGACGCAGTGGAATATCTTTCCGAAAGCTCCGCTGAAAACGTCGATGAAGATGAAGATGAGGACGTATTTTATGACGCAGTGGAATATCTTTCCGAAAGCTCCGCTGAAAACGTCGATGAAGATGAAGATGAAGATGAGGACGTATTTTATGACGCAGTGGAATATCTTTCCGAAAGCTCCGCTGAAAACGTCGATGAAGATGAAGATGAGGACGTATTTTATGACGCAGTGGAATATCTTTCCGAAAGCTCCGCTGAAAACGTCGATGAAGATGAAGATGAGGACGTATTTTATGACGCAGTGGAATATCTTTCCGAAAGCTCCGCTGAAAACGTCGATGAAGATGAAGATGAGGACGTATTTTATGACGCAGTGGAATATCTTTCCGAAAGCTCCGCTGAAAACGTCGATGAAGATGAAGATGAGGACGTATTTTATGACGCAGTGGAATATCTTTCCGAAAGCTCCGCTGAAAACGTCGATGAAGATGAAGATGAGGACGTATTTTATGACGCAGTGGAATATCTTTCCGAAAGCTCCGCTGAAAACGTCGATGAAGATGAAGATGAGGACGTATTTTATGACGCAGTGGAATATCTTTCCGAAAGCTCCGCTGAAAACGTCGATGATGAAGATGAAGATGAGGACGTATTTTATGACGCAGTGGAATATCTTTCCGAAAGCTCCGCTGAAAACGTCGATGAAGATGAAGATGAGGACGTATTTTATGACGCAGTGGAATATCTTTCCGAAAGCTCCGCTGAAAACGTCGATGAAGATGAAGATGAGGACGTATTTTATGACGCAGTGGAATATCTTTCCGAAAGCTCCGCTGAAAACGTCGATGAAGATGAAGATGAGGACGTATTTTATGACGCAGTGGAATATCTTTCCGAAAGCTCCGCTGAAAACGTCGATGAAGATGAAGATGAGGACGTATTTTATGACGCAGTGGAATATCTTTCCGAAAGCTCCGCTGAAAACGTCGATGAAGATGAAGATGAGGACGTATTTTATGACGCAGTGGAATATCTTTCCGAAAGCTCCGCTGAAAAACGTCGATGAAGATGAAGATGAGGACGTATTTTATGACGCAGTGGAATATCTTTCCGAAAAGCTCCGCTGAAAACGTCGATGAAGATGAAGATGAGGACGTATTTTATGACGCAGTGGAATATCTTTCCGAAAGCTCCGCTGAAAACGTCGATGAAGATGAAGATGAGGACGTATTTTATGACGCAGTGGAATATCTTTCCGAAAGCTCCGCTGAAAACGTCGATGAAGATGAAGAGATGAGGACGTATTTTATGACGCAGTGGAATATCTTTCCGAAAGCTCCGCTGAAAACGTCGATGAAGATGAAGATGAGGACGTATTTTATGACGCAGTGGAATATCTTTCCGAAAGCTCCGCTGAAAACGTCGATGAAGATGAAGATGAGGACGTATTTTATGACGCAGTGGAATATCTTTCCGAAAGCTCCGCTGAAAACGTCGATGAAGATGAAGATGAGGACGTATTTTATGACGCAGTGGAATATCTTTCCGAAAGCTCCGCTGAAAACGTCGATGATGAAGATGAAGATGAGGACGTATTTTATGACGCAGTGGAATATCTTTCCGAAAGCTCCGCTGAAAACGTCGATGAAGATGAAGATGAGGACGTATTTTATGACGCAGTGGAATATCTTTCCGAAAGCTCCGCTGAAAAACGTCGATGAAGATGAAGATGAGGACGAGGACGTATTTATGACGCAGTGGAATATCTTTCCGAAAGCTCCGCTGAAAACGTCGATGAAGATGAAGATGAGGACGTATTTTATGACGCAGTGGAATATCTTTCCGAAAGCTCCGCTGAAAACGTCGATGAAGATGAAGATGAGGACGTATTTTATGACGCAGTGGAATATCTTTCCGAAAGCTCCGCTGAAAAACGTCGATGAAGATGAAGATGAGGACGTATTTTATGACGCAGTGGAATATCTTTCCGAAAGCTCCGCTGAAAAAACGTCGATGAAGATGAAGATGAGGACGTATTTTATGACGCAGTGGAATATCTTTCCGAAAGCTCCGCTGAAAACGTCGATGAAGATGAAGATGAGGACGTATTTTATGACGCAGTGGAATATCTTTCCGAAAGCTCCGCTGAAAACGTCGATGAAGATGAAGATGAGGACGTATTTTATGACGCAGTGGAATATCTTTCCGAAAGCTCCGCTGAAAACGTCGATGAAGATGAAGATGAGGACGTATTTTATGACGCAGTGGAATATCTTTCCGAAAGCTCCGCTGAAAACGTCGATGAAGATGAAGATGAGGAGGGACGTATTTTATGACGCAGTGGAATATCTTTCCGAAAGCTCCGCTGAAAACGTCGATGAAGATGAAGATGAGGACGTATTTTATGACGCAGTGGAATATCTTTCCGAAAGCTCCGCTGAAAACGTCGATGAAGATGAAGATGAGGACGTATTTTATGACGCAGTGGAATATCTTTCCGAAAGCTCCGCTGAAAACGTCGATGAAGATGAAGAGATGAGGACGTATTTTATGACGCAGTGGAATATCTTTCCGAAAGCTCCGCTGAAAACGTCGATGAAGATGAAGATGAGGACGTATTTTATGACGCAGTGGAATATCTTTCCGAAAGCTCCGCTGAAAACGTCGATGAAGATGAAGATGAGGACGTATTTTATGACGCAGTGGAATATCTTTCCGAAAAGCTCCGCTGAAAACGTCGATGAAGATGAAGATGAGGACGTATTTTATGACGCAGTGGAATATCTTTCCGAAAGCTCCGCTGAAAACGTCGATGAAGATGAAGATGAGGACGTATTTTATGACGCAGTGGAATATCTTTCCGAAAGCTCCGCTGATGAAAACGTCGATGAAGATGAAGATGAGGACGTATTTTATGACGCAGTGGAATATCTTTCCGAAAGCTCCGCTGAAAACGTCGATGAAGTGAAGATGAAGATGAGGACGTATTTTATGACGCAGTGGAATATCTTTCCGAAAGCTCCGCTGAAAAAACGTCGATGAAGATGAAGATGAGGAGAGGACGTATTTTATGACGCAGTGGAATATCTTTCCGAAAGCTCCGCTGAAAACGTCGATGAAGATGAAGATGAGGACGTATTTTATGACGCAGTGGAATATCTTTCCGAAAGCTCCGCTGAAAACGTCGATGAAGATGAAGATGAGGACGTATTTTATGACGCAGTGGAATATCTTTCCGAAAGCTCCGCTGAAAACGTCGATGAAGATGAAGATGAGGACGTATTTTATGACGCAGTGGAATATCTTTCCGAAAGCTCCGCTGAAAACGTCGATGAAGATGAAGATGAGGACGTATTTTATGACGCAGTGGAATATCTTTCCGAAAGCTCCGCTGAAAACGTCGATGAAGATGAAGATGAGGACGTATTTTATGACGCAGTGGAATATCTTTCCGAAAGCTCCGCTGAAAAACGTCGATGAAGATGAAGATGAGGACGTATTTTATGACGCAGTGGAATATCTTTCCGAAAGCTCCGCTGAAAACGTCGATGAAGATGAAGATGAGGACGTATTTTATGACGCAGTGGAATATCTTTCCGAAAGCTCCGCTGAAAACGTCGATGAAGATGAAGATGAGGACGAGGACGTATTTTATGACGCAGTGGAATATCTTTCCGAAAGCTCCGCTGAAAACGTCGATGAAGATGAAGATGAGGACGTATTTTATGACGCAGTGGAATATCTTTCCGAAAGCTCCGCTGAAAACGTCGATGAAGATGAAGATGAGGACGTATTTTATGACGCAGTGGAATATCTTTCCGAAAGCTCCGCTGAAAACGTCGATGAAGATGAAGAGATGAGGACGTATTTTATGACGCAGTGGAATATCTTTCCGAAAGCTCCGCTGAAAACGTCGATGAAGATGAAGATGAGGACGTATTTTATGACGCAGTGGAATATCTTTCCGAAAGCTCCGCTGAAAACGTCGATGAAGATGAAGATGAGGACGAGGACGTATTTTATGACGCAGTGGAATATCTTTCCGAAAGCTCCGCTGAAAACGTCGATGAAGATGAAGATGAGGACGTATTTTATGACGCAGTGGAATATCTTTCCGAAAGCTCCGCTGAAAACGTCGATGAAGATGAAGATGAGGACGTATTTTATGACGCAGTGGAATATCTTTCCGAAAGCTCCGCTGAAAACGTCGATGAAGATGAAGATGAGGACGTATTTTATGACGCAGTGGAATATCTTTCCGAAAGCTCCGCTGAAAACGTCGATGAAGATGAAGATGAGGACGTATTTTATGACGCAGTGGAATATCTTTCCGAAAGCTCCGCTGAAAACGTCGATGAAGATGAAGATGAGGACGTATTTTATGACGCAGTGGAATATCTTTCCGAAAGCTCCGCTGAAAACGTCGATGAAGATGAAGATGAGGACGTATTTTATGACGCAGTGGAATATCTTTCCGAAAGCTCCGCTGAAAACGTCGATGAAGATGAAGATGAGGACGTATTTTATGACGCAGTGGAATATCTTTCCGAAAGCTCCGCTGAAAACGTCGATGAAGATGAAGATGAGGACGAGGACGTATTTTATGACGCAGTGGAATATCTTTCCGAAAGCTCCGCTGAAAACGTCGATGAAGATGAAGATGAGGACGTATTTTATGACGCAGTGGAATATCTTTCCGAAAGCTCCGCTGAAAAACGTCGATGAAGATGAAGATGAGGACGTATTTTATGACGCAGTGGAATATCTTTCCGAAAGCTCCGCTGAAAACGTCGATGAAGATGAAGATGAGGACGTATTTTATGACGCAGTGGAATATCTTTCCGAAAGCTCCGCTGAAAACGTCGATGAAGATGAAGATGAGGACGTATTTTATGACGCAGTGGAATATCTTTCCAAAAGCTCCGCTGAAAACGTCGATGAAGATGAAGATGAGGACGTATTTTATGACGCAGTGGAATATCTTTCCGAAAGCTCCGCTGAAAACGTCGATGAAGATGAAGATGAGGACGTATTTTATGACGCAGTGGAATATCTTTCCGAAAGCTCCGCTGAAAACGTCGATGAAGATGAAGATGAGGA
>JAGFBZ010002927.1:0-21135 GCA_018398805.1 Hirundichthys speculiger
GGTCGGACGCTCTCGGTGGCTGTCGGATAGATTTTCACGCGGTCGGACGTCTCGACGTCTGCCGGATAGACGCCGGCTTCGTCCTCCAGCGTTGCAGGCCTCGAACTTATCCCCGTGTGCAGCCTCGGGGCGAGAATGTCCGCCTGGTCGGATACATGTTCAGGCGGCGGACGATCTCAAGGGCGGTCGGACAATCTCGGTGGCTGTCGGATAGATGTTCAGGCGGTCGCGATCTCGACGGCGGTCGGCGCTCTCGTGCTGTCGGATAGATTTTCACGCGGTTGGACGATCTCGACTGCGTCGGACGATCTCGACGGTCGCTTCTCTGCGCTGCGCAGAGACGGCTTCGTCCTCGAGCGTTCCGAACGCAGGCCTCGAACTTCTCCCCGTGCCCGGCATCGGGGCGAGAATGATCTCGACGGCGGTCGGACGCTCTCGGAGGCTGTTGGATAGATGTTCAGGCGGTCGGACGTCTCGACGGTGGTCGGACGCTCTCGGTGGCTGTCAGATAGATTTTCACCAGTCGGACATCTCGACGGCGGTCGGACGATCTCGACGTCTGCAGGATAGACGGCCGGCTTCGTCCTCGAGCGTTCCGAACGCAGGCCTCGAACTTCTCCCCGTGCCGGCCTCGGGGCGAGAATGATCTCGACGGCTGTCGGATACATGTTCAGGCGGTCGGACGATCTCGACGGCGGTCAGACGCTCTTGGTGGCTGTCGGATAGATTTTCACGCGGTCGGACGATCTCGACTGCGGTCGGACGATCTCGTCCCCATGTTCGTGCAGACCCCCTCCCTCTGCCTCCTCAGTCTCTGTGTCCATCTCTCGTTCTGGCCTCGTGTCGTGAAGACCCCCCTTCCACCATCTCCTTTCCCTCTGGTCTCCTCTCCTGACCCGTTACTCCCCGCGCGGTCCCCGGGCTCGCGCGGACCCCACATTCTGCCTCATCTGTATCCATCTCCGTCTCTCATTCTGGCCTCACATCACATCACCTACCCACACATCTACATTCGGAACCCAGAGTCTGCACGCGACCGGGGCGAGTCTCTCACCGTGTGATTTGTGATGTTGTGCATGGTGTACGTTGCAATGACACAAAATAAATGTGAAACCTCAGCCTCGTTTCTCATGCAATTTTTTTTATTTTATTTGGTGTTTGACAAAAAAAAGAATAAGAAACACACAGAAATATGTCACACAAAGGGCACGGCTGCAAGGCCGACCGCGAGTTGGCGTTGGCCGAACGTGCGCTGATCGACAGAGGAGACGAGCACCTGCTGAAGTCTCTGAGAGCCGGGCGCTGTTGCCGCTGCAGAGGAGACGCCGCCGGCAAGAAGAGCCGCGACCCGAGCTGCTACGAGCGATGTTACGAGCTGGTTCCCCTGCACCGAGAGTTGGACTCTTGGCTGTACGTGAGCCGCGACCCGCAGCTGGCCCTGGTGGTGGAGGAGATCGTCAACGCGTTCAGCCCGGCGCTCTCTATGGAACTGCTGTTGCACAACGTGTTGGGGAGCAACAGCCGGAGCGCCACGTGCCTAGTGAGATACCTGCTGACGTGCTACGCGACCGAAGGCGTGTGCGAACACATCAAGACCACCTTGAGGAACATGGTTCGATGGATGGTCCTGGCGGGGTTTGTGCCCGTCACGTTCTTGCCGTGGCAAACGATCGGTACGCACGCGTTGGGTTTGTCGGGGGAGGCCGCGGTGTTGAGCGCGATCGCGCCCCGGGATGCCTCGGAACCCTCTCGCGGCGGAGGCGGACGCCTCTCCGCCAAACGGGCCCGCCTCGACGAAACCCTCCGGCTGGACGAAGGGTTCGCGAAGCCGTGCGAGCGCGCGACCGAACGCGCAAGGCGCGCGTGCCTGCGAACCGCACCGAACGGCCTGTCCGCGCCCGAGGCCGCGCTCGAAGCTTTGCAGGAGAAGCAGGCGCACGAGGGAGCCCTGGTTCGACTGCTCCGGGTGCCGACGGAGCGCACGGTGGACACTCTCGCCATGCTGATGGACCCTTCGGTGCCGAAAGCGCGCGCGGCGGTGGTCTGCAAGATCATCGACGATTGGGTCGGGCACGAGAGGCCCTGGTTCGCTGAGCACCCCGCCAGGTCCACCGAGTTGAAAATGGCCACGGTCACTCTGTGGGGTTTCATGAAGACTTTCGAGCACGGCAGGTGCCCCGTAGTGCCGGAGTGTCGCCCCCGATCCTGTCTCGCTTTCTACGACAAGCGGACCGCGCTGGTCACCGCGCTGGTGGACGGAACTCTGTACGTGCACTCGGCGGTCTGGAACTGCGGCGGGGCGTCCGCGGGCCGCTCTTTCTCATCCCTTGCCGGGAAGGCGCACGCCACCGCGCGGAACTGGAGGACTCTCTTTCGCAAAGCCTTGCGGTCTGAAAAGGGTTCGTGTTTGCCATGACGGAACAGCGCGACTCGAAGCTCCCTCGAACACAACTCCGCAGAGCGCTGCGGACGACGCATGAACTGCTCCACGTTGTGAAGCAGGAGCCTGCGGCGGCCTGCGTACGTCAACGCCAAGTGGCACCAGAGAAGTTCGGTGGCAATCTTGACCTCTCCGGATACGTCTGACGATTGGCACACGTGCCCCACTTCGGCCGGCGGCGCGCTGGAGAGGTTCTCCGTCAGACTCTCCAGGATTCTGATCTCGAAGCGGAGCGCGTCAGACCAGTGTCCGCGCGCCATCAGGTTCAGGCGCTCCAGTAAGTCTCGGGCTTTGGCCTGAGCCAGCGCGTGGCAGTCGCACAAAAAACACATGCGGCAGTAGGCCGGCAAAAGCCCTCCGAAAAACCTGACGTGAGCGGACCCTCCGCCCCGGGGCGCAGGGGGCGTCGATCGGGCGAAAGCGGAATGGACCTCGGGATCGAAGCGTACGTACGCGCGGGTGCGAGGCGACCAGATCCTGGGACCCACCACCAGCTCCCGATACTTGATCAGGCACTCTATTAAGGCCGTGTCGGCCAGCTGCGAGCCGGCGTCGATTTCTTCGGCGAGGTAGGCGATGAACGCGTCGTACCGCACGATCTCTACGCGCGATTCCGCGCGAGGCGACGCTCCGGCCATGTTCTTTGTCGCGACCGCTCTGAAAGCTTGCTACGGGAAGCTGCCCGACTGGGCGGAAGACGAGGGGGGTTTCGAGGAGGGTTTCGGAAGAGACGCTCCAAGAGGGGCAGAAGCCGCCCCCGGCCGCGCGGAGCTTCCCCCTCACGCAAAAAGAGCCAGGAAGGACGCCGAAGACGAGTCGCCGATCGACGCGGAATACAGGAGGTTGTATCGAGAGCTGAGGGACTGCGCGCTCTCGGATACCAAGGCTCTAGTGCGAGAGCACGTGGAAAGACTCGGCACGAGCGTTTCGTCTTACGAATTCATGAACGTGTACGGACTGTGCTCTTTGGAGAAACTCGAGTCACACGGAGGAGCCTCTCGAGGAGGACGGGTCGACGAACTCAGGTGCAAGTTCACCGAGCTGGGCTGCCCTTCCCTGACGGGTGCGGGAACGGGCGAGGGAGGACTCGCCACCGTGTGCGGCGTGCTTAGCCCGCTCCTGGCCGCGCGCGTGCAGCCGGCCGCGCTGACCTGGACTCGATGCAGCGAAGCAGACTACTCCAGAACGCAAGAGTCCTACGTGAGCTTGGTCGGCCGCAGGGCCTCGCGCGCCGCCAGCGGGAGGCTCTCGCACAACGCGCTCGGGGTCGGGAGCACCGTGGGTAGCATGGAACGCAGTTTTTTATTTTGTGTGCGAGAAGACCTCCACAGTCTGGGTTGCGCTTACAGACAGTTGGTCGCCTCAGTGGAACTGTTGCACCTCAACATAACACATTTCCTACATGCCTGATAAATCTAATGATGGAATAGACTGTGTGTACTGGCACACGCCGCCCGAGGCTGTACATTGACTTTTTTTTTTTTGTAGATTTGAGGTGGACAGATGATGATGATGTTGATGATGTTGATGTTGATGATTGTGTGTGCATGTTCAGTTTGCTTTTTTTTGATCAATAAAGACGCACAAAAAATAACCTTGCATTTTATTTCACAAAGTTACATACACAGCACCAAGTTGCCAAAGTCAATGTCTCTCCCACACACACACACCCCGTTTTGTCTACACTGGTAGCGCAGATATAAAGAAAACTCAAGAATCACAGCCACTGTCTGTCATGACGGATCCCACTGAAAGCTCAGAGCCTTTCTTCTTGACTCTGTCCTCGATGGCATCGCAACAAGAAGATGTAAAATGCGCAGACAAAGAAGCTCACGGCGGCGGATCTACAGTCGGCTCGAGCGGCACGCCGAGGTCGAGGTCCGAGTCTTCTCCCTCGACCGTGGCGGCGCACGGTACCGTAGAGCGGGTACGTCGGAGGGGGCGGCCGCGCGAACGGCCGAGAAAGCCTTTATCGGAGCTGCTGCGAGGAAAAAGACCCCAAGACCGCACTCGAAAAATCCCCGAATGGCCCAAAACGCGCAGATCGAACTCCGCGGGCCAACCCGCTGCGGCGGAAACCCAACGCGAGGACGAGTTGGAAGACGTAACCGGGGAGAGAGGCGATTGCGGTGGTTCGTGCGACGTGTCCGTGGAGTGCCACGAGTGCGACCCCGCGTTGAAATCTCATCATCCTGACGAAGTTGCTTATCTGCAAACACGTATGGGCATGAGATTTGAAGACGACTGTATCGGCGGGGGGACGTGGTACCGCGACGCAGATGCGCCTCTTTTGTTCCCACCGGCACGTGGATGCAGAGGAGTCGTTTTTGACGAGTAGTGGCTTGAGACGCTCACTTTGCTGTCTGTACACAAAATGACATTGTGTTGAGTGTGTTTTGACTGTGGATGAGTAAAAATAAAATAAAATGGCTTTTTAGTGAACGTGGAACCGTGTGAGCTGCAATTCTTTTACTGTATGCGGAATGAAAATACGAGACACCACAATGCCAGTGAGGATAGAATCACGTTTAATGAGGACAGAACACTGGTAGATCGCCTTTGAGAGGCATCGTGTATAACGCAACACAACAAACACAATCACGCACACACACTCATATACACTATGATGCACACATCCCTTGCGGACAAAAAGAAACAAGACCCATTTTTTTTGTACTGTACAAACAGGTTCGTATTTTTATTCTCTTCTACAAAACACACTCATACATACATACATACATCGGCAGCCAGCGCAAATCACTGACAAAAAACTCCTTCGTGTACGTTCACGTTTTGGTCCCCTCTTGTTATTTCTTCTTGCGTGTGGCACAGCAGAAGAAACGCGGAGAGCATATCGTCTCTGGTGTATTGTCCACCTATAAACCTCTTCCCTCCGGTCGTGACGATTCCACGACCCTTCACCGATTCCGTTATCACCACGGCAGCCATCTCCTCTCTGAGTTTGCCCAGCAGCTGCTTGCCGTACTCGGCGTGCGCCTTATCGTAGAGCCTGTCGTCTCGCAAGATCATCGCATCGCGGGTTTCCAGGACTTGCGCCGTTACGTCGGTGGCCACGTTGCCTCCTTTCCGCGACCTCCTGTACATGTGCACGCCCAGGGAAGAGCCGCTCTTAGTGCTGGAACCGGAACCCCTGGCCGCGCCGATGGCGGCTTCCACCGCCCTGCTGTTAGACGAGGCCTCGGCCAAAACCGCGCATCCCAGCGACATCACGCAGTCGCAGTACTTCAGGGTCCCGCACTCTATGGCACGCACCGTGCTGAGCACCATGTCGAGTTTAGTCTTTGCGCTAACTAGCTTCCCCAGCATGTATTTGCCATTGCCGTGGGACCACTTGCTGTAGAACAGCACCCTGAACCCGGCGCATGCTAGCGAGTGTTCCAGCAGGTCTTTCACGTCTGACAGCGCGTTCACGTAGGTGTTTTGTTCCAACACCACTACCACGGGGACCTCTTTCCACCGGACTGTGGGGAGCAGAATCCTCAGGAGTCTCACGTGTCCGTTCAGCAGAGTCACGTAGGCACGAGTGACTTGATCTAAGTCACGTATCTCCATTTCGTCCAACGCCGTGACCTGTCGGTGCGAGAGAGACAGACGTACGGTTTATGCGATGAATTTAAGATCCGGCTGCCAAGAAGTTCCAGAAGAAGGGTATCCGAACATAGCTCAGAACACAGTTTCATACACATACACGTACACACAACCACCCACACACCCATCCACACACACAAAGGCCTGCTGATCCTATTTACACTCAAGATCACTCAAGAATCACCACCACTTTCTTTCGTAACGGATCCCACTGAAGGCTGCCGAAAACTCACTGAAAGAAGAGATGAGAAAGAAAGAAGGAAAGAAAGAAAGAAAGATGGAGACAGATGGAAGAACCGGGGATCGTGTCATCACCCAGGTTGCGACCAAGCGGAGGCCGAAAAGAGCCAACTCAGTGAACGAAGAGACGAGAAGAAAGAAAGTACCAAGAATGAAGACAGAGGTGGCAGATGGAAGAACCGGGGATCGTGTCATCACCCAGGTTGCGACCAAGCGGAGGCCGAAAAGAGCCAACTCAGTGAACGAAGAGACGAGAAGAAAGAAAGTACCAAGAATGAAGACAGAGGTGGCAGATGGAAGAACCGGGGATCGTGTCATCACCCAGGTTGCGACCAAGCGGAGGCCGAAAAGAGCCAACTCAGTGAACGAAGAGACGAGAAGAAAGAAAGTACCAAGAATGAAGACAGAGGTGGCAGATGGAAGAACCGGGGATCGTGTCATCACCCAGGTTGCGACCAAGCGCAGGCCGAAAGGAGCCAAGTCAGTGAACGAAGAGACGAGAAGAAAGAAAGTACCAAGAATGAAGACAGAGGAGGCAGATGGAAGAACCGGGGATCGTGTCATCACCCAGGTTGTGACCAAGCGGATGCTTAAGAATCCACCCGGTGCAACGTTGACACTCTGTTCTCTGGAAAACACCGTGTACAAGGACTCGCCTGATGTGAAGGAATGGGGCAAGTTTTACCTTCAAGATTTTCAAGAGTTACATTTGGCGGCCCCCGATTTTCAACATCTACTTGAAGAGGGAATGGAGTCTCCACCATCCCGGAGCTACTACTGTGTGGAGAAGCCTTCGAGGATATGAACGAGGAGGACTGGGACGAAATCCGGAAGGGTCCTGTGGGGCAGCCTTTGTACGTGGAGTATCACAAATTTGTGGCGGCACATAAAGATCGCCTTTTGAGAATAGAATAGAAATACTTTATTGATCCCCGGGGGGAAATTCTGGCGTTACAGTAGCAACATTGAAGTAAAAAAAGTGACCACCACCAAGACAAAACAAAAGTATGAAAGTACTCATGTGGATGATAAATGGTAAATATATATACAATATTATAAACAAAATTATAAACAAAAATTATAAACAAATTATGTGTGCAAGAAGATGGTATATGGCATATTTACGGTGCAATGCAGTACAATAAAGTGACTGTGTGATAAAGTGACGTATTGAGCTTAGTTTAATGAACAACTAAACTGCAATAGTCTAAACCTTAGTCCAAAGTTAATTGTCAGAGGGAGCTGAGAGCTCTCTACCAGCCAGAGGTGACTGGTTAAACAGTTTAAATGCTGTTGGCAGGAACGACTTCCTGTATCTGTCCTTGTGACAGCGGAGCTGAACTAGTCTGTTGGAGAAACTGCTCCGCTGTCTGTCCAGTACTGTGTGAAGTGGGTGGTCAGGATTGTCCATGATTGACAGCAGTTTTTTCAGGATTCTCCTTTCCACCACAACTTCAAAAGTGTCCGGTTTGCAGCCAATCACAGAGCCGGCCTTCCTGATCAGCTTGTTCAGCCTGTTGATATCACTGGCTCTGATGCTGCTCCCCCAGCAGACCACTGCAAAGTAAAAGGGCGCTGGCAACAACAGACTGATAGAAGACCTCCAGCATCTCAGATTATATTGTGAAAAGGCTGCGCGCCACAGAGAGATACATAATTGTGTTGTACCATAAAATGAAATGAAATGAAATGAAATGAAATAAAATGATCTTGAGTGAATGAATGGAACCCTTGTGAGCTGTTGTTCTTTGTACCCCATGCGGAATGAGACACATGTACATTTGGTATTACATCGGAAAGTTCCGCTGTATGAACTGATGTTTCGGTGTTCCTGCTGTGATTAACCGAGGGACCTCAGAGAGACAGAGACAGAGACAGAGACGGAAAGAGAGAGAGAGAGATACAAAACACAAAACATTTGTATACAAGATGGTTGCGCAGTGGGAGATGTCAGTCTTCTTAAACTATCTCTTGTACCTTTCGTAGAGCTCTCACCCTACCGTTTTTTTTTTTGTGCCATGCTGTGCGCCTCGTGCAAGTACGCGCGAGAACGCCTGATCGTTTTGCTGCGTATGTCATGGGAGTGTGTGCTTCGTCGCTACGAGTTTATGATAACGCTGTCCGCGTTCAAGCGCAACGTTGACTTTTACTCCGCTATGGACCTAGGACAGCTCAAGACCGCCTACAGCCAGATAGTGGGTTTCTCTCCGGCCAGGATGCTGGTCACGGACGCGCTGATCTCTTCTTACCAAGCGCGAGCCGCCGAAGAGAGCTCGGCGGGTCCTCCCCGAGTCACCAGCGAGCTTTCCCTCGCGGCCACGTTTGCTCTGAGCAACCGCGTCCCGCCTCGCTTTGTGCACGGGTGCGTCGATCGCTCGTGGGCAGGCTACGATGAGATGGTCCTGTCTACGCTCGCGGCCGCGGAGGTCGTTCGGAGCGGAGCGCTCAAGTACCTTGCGCTGCTGCGCGCGAGCACCCGAAACACAGACTCCCTTCACGTAGTGGTCGCCCTCGCGATAACCTGCTGGCAACTAGACGAGCGCAACGGTTGTACCTGCGGCGTGTGGGACCAGGCCCTAGAGCTGCTGTCGCCGTTCGTGCCCCACGCAGAAACAGGCCTGAGCGTGCAAGACGAACGCGTCGTGTCCGCGTACGTACGGACTCTGTTTGGTGTGACGGAAGAGCCCGCGAGGAACGCGGGGGCTCGCGAGAACCACGGGAGGGATCCCGACTACGGGTACGCGTTTCGCAAACTGCTCGTGTCGGACGCGTACGACGGCGGCGACACGTGCCCCGACGAGAGAAGCGAGGAACTCGCACCGCTTACCGCCAGCTCGCCTCCCGAGAGCTCCACGGCGCAACATACGCCCGCACACGACTTGGAGCCCCCTCCGAACGTAGGATCCAAGCACACGTAGGCTCTGACTACGCGAGCTCGGGCCACCTCTTTCAGAGTCACGCAGTTGTTGGAGAGGAACCGGTTGATGACCGAGGGCTCGAAGGGGGTGCTCCTGTCGTCCTTTGTGTCCGAGGAAGAGGTGCTGCTGCTGCCCGTGACTTCGCTCTCGAAGCCTTTGGGTTCGATCATGTTCATGAGCTCCCTGAGGTGTCCGTCCACAGATATGTGCCGTGGGCAATACACGCTCAGGCAGCAGCACGTAAGCCCCGGGTCTCTCTCGTGCTGCCTGCACTTGAAGCTTTGAGATACCACGTGATACGCGGGCTCGCCGAGGTCGTTTCTGATGTCTGCGACCTTGTTCAACCACGGCGCGTTGCTGACGTGACTGGTGATGTGCACTTGCTTCCGACCCCTGAACGCGATGTTGGGCAACACGGCAAGCAGCACTTTGTTGTTCACGAAGCCGACTTCGTCGACGAGGATGAGATCCGCGCTCTGTCCTCTGCTGGCCTGTGGACGCACACACACAAACAAAAAAAAAAGAAAATACAGATAAGGTACACCTCCTTTATTGTCCCTCGTACAAGTTTTCCCTAAAAGATAGCCAGCCGCGACTGAGCGAGACAGCAAAGCGAGATGCAAAGTGAGATTTAAAGGGGGAGCCGGCGGTAGGGAGAGCAGGCAGCAAAGCGGAGAGCAGCAGCCGCGAAGGAAAAAGCAGAGTGGGAAGAAAGAACGACGGACCGAGAGAGAGAGAGAGAGAGCGAGAGAGACAGAGAGGTCCGTCGTCACCACAATGGCACAGTCTCACACGAACTTAATAGAGGAGCCCCAGTGGGTGAGCCGCTGCGTGGAGGACGGCTGCAGGTTCGAGGACGACTGGTCTCGATCGCGCTACGTGTGCCGCGCGCATCGCAGCGGACACAGCTGCGCGAGCTCCAACTGCCTCCTCGTGCGCTCCATGGCCAATCGTGTTCCCTACGAGTCGTCCTCGGACGGGGTCTGCCCCGTCGTGGCTCTGCTCGCGTTCCGCAAAGAGGAGCTCGAGTTCAGAGATCCACGCGCACTCGGCGGGCAGGGTTCCGAGGTGGGCTACGGAGCGCTCCGCGCAAACACGCTCCGCTCTCCGCCTCGCGCCGAAGAACAGTTAGACACTGTCGCCCGCGTGCTGAAGTCGTGCCTGCCGGCCGGGGTCGCGCTCTTTTCCACCCTCCTCAGCAAAGAGTTCTTCGCAGAGTACGACGTCGCGCACGCGAGAGGCGATCGCGGAGCCGCTCCGCCTCCCCGACCGTGGACTTCGCACATTCTTGACTTGGCCAACCGCATATGCGCGGGCGATCCCGTGCGCATCGACCTCGTTCACTGGGCGCGACCGAAGTGGAGTTGCCTGATTCGAGAAGCGGTCCTCAAGACCGCGGTGGCCACGCACACTCTTTTCCAGTCGCAGGACCTCGCTTGCTTTTTCCCTTACTTAAAACACGAGTCCACGCTGTCCGAGACCTACGACAGCCACACTCTGGTGCTCATGTGCTTCGATAAAACTCGCACCAGGCACAATCAGTGGTCCACGCTGGCCACACACGCGCACCTGCATTCGAAAAGCCCCGTTTTCGAAAAGTGCTTTGCGGAAAAGGATCTGAGCGCTCATCTGCCGCTGGTGGTCACGGCTATGCTGGAACAATGCGTGACGCGGGTCGAGGCCCTCTCTCCGCGTCGCTACGCAGGACCCTGCGGCGCAGCGACCGCAGAAAGACCGTCGTTCTCACACGATCCAGAATACCCGGGCGATGCCGAATGTCGCATAAAGCCAAAAAGCGGAAAGAAGAGAAAAACTCCCTGCGTGGCTGGTTTCTACGAAGCGAGTGAAGACAGGCTGGGGAGTAAGGCTGTCTGCCGGCACTTGTGCGCTTAAAGCAGCACCGCGAGGGACTCCTCGCCTTGTGCAGATGCTGAGAATGCAGATTGATGATGATGATGATGATGGTGATGGTGATGGTGTTGTTTGTTCCTTCTTTCTGCAGTCAACCTTTCTGAGTCTCATTCTGTTTGAATAAACCAGTGATGTGCAAAAATACCATTTTGTCTCCTGTTTGATATGGTTGTGTCTTGGTCATAATGAATGTCAAATGAAGGACACACGCACACAGAGTTCGAGTACACATGAGGTTTTATTAAGAATGGTCAGAACAAGTTTTTAAAACTTCCACCAGATACAAAAGATATGTACAAAGAAAACCAAAAAAAAAAAAAAAAAAAAAAAAAATAAGGCACACAAGCACATTTGTTGGCATGGACAATTTTATTCAAGAACACACATTTCTTGGGTTGGACAACGGTTACTTTATTCAAAAACACATCAATGTCACCGAACGAGTATCTACAACAGCCGCATGTAATGTGAGGCACTGTTTGGCATTCATTCGGACAAGGTTCTCGTATGGTAGCGTGGCATGATTATACGTGTACACTGTGCCCCCAGTCGTGAGCAAGTAATATGTGTTGTCCGTAATCACTATCATGTACACGCAACGCAAAGCCTCTTCCCCGGCTCCACGGTACGTGCGGAGCTGCGTATTTCTCTCAGTTTTCACTATCACTAGCACGCAATCAAGCCCGTCAGCAATCTTCTCCCAAAACTCCGTGTTGTCTTTGTCATCGATCGCAGGCCTCAGCTTTGCACTCGCGCTCTCGTCGACCTGAAGCACCTCGCACAGAGTTGAGAGAAATACGTCACGCTCGCCCAGTTTGATTAGCGTAATGTCAGAAGGACGAATGGAATCGCACAACGGTGTCGGTACCGAAATGTGAATGCTGTTGAGGCTTTTGCGATGTTCGATCTGGATCGTATGTACGTTTCGGTAGTCGGTTTCAGCGTTGTCTCTTGTTGTTGTCGTTGTTGCGCTCGCAACGTCAGCCGTGAAGGTCACGCACGATGACCCGTCTTCGTCGAACGCCTCCTTTTCGTCCTTCATTGAAAACCGTACCTTCGGAGACTTCGGACGTGCGATGACCGCCGTGCAGCCGCCGCCGCCGCTTCCGTCGTGGCTTTGCTTGCGTTTGCGTACCATTGAGCCGCTGGCTGCAGCTGCTGCGGCCGCGGAGAATGGCCTCTCGTTTTTAATCGGGCCCTGCGACTCCATGGGCACCTGTTCGCATTCCAAAGCCTCCACAATACTGCAAACCTCCGATTCGTACAGAGAGTACACGTCCATTTTCGTCGGGGCGAGCGCCGTGGTTTTCCTGTCTGTCGCGGACTCCTTTCTCACGCAGTCACGTAACATGCCGCGGATCTTCTCCGCGGAGCCCGACACGAGATGTGACACGTCTGAGTTGAGGTCTCGTGACGTTATGTCTAATCGCAACATTTCGCACAGGGTTTCGAGTTTCCTTTGAAACTGCTGTGAGCTCTCTGTGGCGCTGCTTAAGGTGCGTTCGCGCACCTCCACCTGCTCTTCCAGTTCGGAGATTTGCTCACGCAGGGTTGTACATTCGCTCGAGGTGGCGGCGTGGTTCCGGGAAAGCTCGGTGTAACGTGCGTTGAGAGCGCACATTTGAGTCTCCAGTTCGGACTTTTCTCGCTCGTGTATTTCGTGCAACTGCTGGAGCTGCGCTCGCACGGCCCGATTTCGCTCCTTGACTCGACTCAGTTCATCTAGCAAAGTCTCCTGCGAATCTTTCAACTCTGTCACTTTGCCGTCATGTGTGACTGTCAGTTTTTCCATTTGCTTTTGCATTCGAGCCACTAGTTCCTCCCCGGCGTTCCGCGCAGCGAGCAGCTCGAGCTCATCGTGCTCTCGGGCTCGCTCGTGCTCACGCTGTTTCTCGGCCGCGACGCTGAGCATATCGTCTCGTTGCCGCAGCGCGCGCTGCAGATCCTCGTTCCTGCTTCTGAGATGAGATTTTTCCTGCAGCAGCATGCGGATAACCTCGCACGCGGCATAGCCCACGTCCATCAACTGGTTCCACTTGGCTCGGAGGAAAGAGGGGTTCAGCGCATCGATGGAAAACTGCTCGGATAAGAGTATCGCAAGGGCGTCTGTGATCGGTGTCTTCGTGAGTTCCCTCTCCGATGCCCGTAACGAACAGATCAGCTCGCTGTCACGCTCTCCGCGGATTATGCTGTCCAGCTCGCGGAGCGCTCGCTCAGCCCGATCCGCGGCACGAAACCCGATGACGATATGCGCAGCGCGCGCCAATCGTCGCAACACCACATCGTAACAGCCGCACAGCTCCTTGATCAACTCGTACCCCAGCCGCAACTCGCGTCCGCACGCGCGACCGAAGTTGTCGGAGAACCAGGTGCGAACGGTGGTGTCGAACTCCTGCGCGAGCAAGTCTGCCGTGCGAAGCGCGCGGTCGCCCAGGAGTAGCTCCTGCGCACTCGGGCTCGTGTCGGCCGTCTCACGGTCGAGGTCTGGGCTCGCGCGTGCCTCATCTTCATCGGAAGGGAACAGTCGTGATATGATATCCGAGAGCTGGGCAAGAGCGTCCTGCCCAATACTCTGCCGCGGTTGCGGAAGCGTCTCGCTCGCCGACTTCGTCTCTTCGAGCGCTTCCGAATCTGTGCCAGAACCTGCGCCACGTTCTGTCGTCGAGCTCCGCGTCCCGTCCGAGCTGCTCTGCCCGACCTTTGTGTCGGCAGCGCCTTTCACGCCTCTGCCACGTCCACCATCCGGGATCTGGTTCGTGGCGAGGTTCTTTGCTCTTTCCGCGGTACCTATTTTTGCTCCGCGCATGCTGCGAGAGCCCGTTTCTGAGTCGCTCCCCTTCCCCTCCATCGAGTTCCGAATGCGACGCGGTGAACTCCCAGACCTCCTCGGCACTGCGAGCGTACCTTCTGCGGTGGTTGAGGCAATATCTAAAGCGGCGTTTGAGAGCGCGCTCTCCTTCTCCTTCTCCTTCTCCTTCTCCTTCTCCTTCTCCTTCCTTCTCGACCACCGTGCACAAGGTCGTGCAGATGTCCCCGAGAATCAACTCGTCTATCTGTGCTACCGCACGCGTCCGCGTCGCGTGCACGCTGTGCGTGGAAGGATCGACGTTGTACGCCAAGCCGCACCGCTGGCAGGTGCCCGGAGATCCCTCGTTAAGTTTCACGCGTAAATGGCCCGCCAGCGAGTCCAGAGCGCGCGACCAGTACGCCAACCCTCCGCAACACTGCGCTGTCAAAACCACGACCCGATACGGAGCCTGTACAAAGTGCCGTACCGCCAGATCCCCCGGACCCTCGCGGCCAACGAGCCTCAGTCCCGTGAGAGCGAGGCTCACCTGCAGCCAGCCGTGCGGGAGCTGAGGCACGTGCCGTCCGTCAGCTTCTTCGGTGGACGAAACGAAACCTTCGGGTCGCGCTGCGGGACCGTCCCGCGAACGCCACAGTACGCAGGTCCCCCAGGGGGAAGGCGAATCACGCGGTGGGGCGAGAAGCTCCCTCGTGCGGACCGCCTCGCGGGTCAGCCTGCTCTGTTCGTACAAACCCTTGAATGCGAGCGGGGCACTCAGAACGGCCAGCGTTTCTGCGGTCAGCTCCGCCGCTAGCGTTTCTCCCTCTGTCAAGTCCGCAAATTCGCGAGAAGCCACCGTGCGATAGAGGTAACGGTTCAGGCTCGTGTACACCGAAAACACGGCTCGCTCGACCCCGTCGTCTTCGCGGCCACCGCTCCACCAGGAACGTCTGTCTTCTGGGCACGCGCGCGCCTCGTTTGCACGCAGCCTCGCCCAGGCCAAAGGCGCGCTCGCAAGCACGCTAATCTTCTTAACCGCACGGCCTTTGGTGCCCGGGGGAGCGGTGCGAAAGTGTCTACTCGTGAGGAGCCCGGCGGCGAGCGCGACGGGCTCGTCGATCCGATGCCTGTATTGAACTTCGAGGATCATGTAACGTGTCCCGCGTAAGGCGCACGAGTCAACCGGTATTTCTAAAGTACCGTTACTTTTGAAATCTCCGTCCGGTACGCTCACAGTGACAGGGAGTCGGTTTTCTATGCCTGCCAACGTAACCCACGTATATCGAAGGCTCGTCACTGTCCTAGGGGCTTCCAAAGCAATAACCAGCGTACGGTTGCAAGACATGATCGTCCCAGCATCACCGGTCCTCTCTCTGCGCTTTTGACATAACCCTTGCTAGAAAGGCACAGTGTTTGTGTATGTGGGTGGTGAAAGAACAGGACTCGATCGGTGTAAAGAGTTACTTTATTGTACATTGAACAGGTTTGTATAGTTCAAAACAATTCAAAAGAAAAGACACGAACAAGGCAAGGTGGATGAGGAAAATAAATATTAAAAAAAAAAAAAATCATAGTACAATTTCAGTTCAAAAACATTTCAGACAAGCGGTGTGGTAAAAGCAGACCAAATCCTATTTCTCACACCTCCAAAAGAGCATGCGATAGCTTGGATATGCTTTGTCCTTTGCTTGCGGGACTATGTTCGTCTCCCCCTTCAAGCTGCGCTTCGCATTTGGTCTCTTCGTGCGACTCGCCTCCGAGGTCTAGGATGTCGAAAACGCGCACCCAGTTTTCGCTATTGTTGTCCCTGACTGCGTTCGCCTCTGTGTCGGAGCGGTGTTCAGAAGCAGCACCGTCGTAGTCTAAACCAGCGGGCTGGTACGCGACTTCTCTATCGCTTTCACTTTTGAAAGCAAATTCGTCTTCGTGTTCTTCGTGTTCGTCATCTTCGTCGTCGTCTTTGTTGTCGTCGTCGTCGTCGTTGTCGTCGTCTTCGTTGTCGTTGTCGTCGTTTTCGTTGTCGTCGTCTTCGTCGTCGTCGTCGTCGTCGTTGTCGTCATCGTCGTCATCTTCGTCGTCGTCGTTGTCTTCGTCGTCTTCGTCTTCGTCGTCGTCATCTTCGTCCGAACACTCGGAGCGCAGAGTTTCACATCCGACTTCGAAGTAGCAGCTGCGCGTGGTGTTGCATGTAAGCGTGTCCATGAAGTCGGGGCTCTTTGTGTGAAGTGAAGCAAGCGAAGCTGCGAACTCGGAGCTTGCGGGCGGCCCTATCTCGAGATCCCCCGCGGAGGGCTTCCGTGCCAGGGTTTGTTGCGGGATGATGTCCTCATCGCGCGTCGTCGTATCTTCGAGCACGCCGCCGCAGCTCGAGCCGCATCCTACGTCTTTGTTGTTCCATTCCAGCAGCTCGTTTGAAGCGGCCTGCAGCTTCCCGATCCGCTGGGTGACGCGCAGGTATGCGGATATCTTTCTGCACGCATCGCTGAGCGCTGCGGCTCGTTCTCGACCGGGGGAGGTGGCGGTGGTCGCCGCGTGAGGAGGTTTCGGCTCAACCAGAGCGTTCGATCCGTAGTGCTTTGTCATGATGCGTTCAAATACGCTCTCTGGCATGGCTCGTACGGAGCGGAGCAGGGCGAGCGCTGTCGAGTCATCTCCGCTGCGATCGACCGCTCCGTTCGCCGTCTCCACCGTCTCCACCGTCTCCACCGTCTCCACCGCCGCCGCCGTCGCCATCGGGCAGTATTTCCTCACGCAGAGCGGGGCAGAAGGTGCAGCGTGCGCACAGGGTTTCTGGGTCCACTAGTACTTCCGAAAAGATAGCCCGTCCGCAGGTCGCGCAGGAGGTGTACATCTGCCTCAGCTCGGTAAAGAAGCACGCGCTCACCGAGCGGGTGCCCAGCGGAACCGCGATCATGGGCGCCGCGCAGCAGGAAGATGCGAACGCGAGCCTTTCCACGTCAAACTCCACGTCGATGTTCTTGGGGTTGCCCCTGACCTCGGAGGAGCGAAACGTCTGATTCTTTAGACACCTTCCGCACCTCAGGTCCACCTCGGTGTCCCGCGCGGGCGCGCGGTCCGAAGGACCCGTGGGCACGAGCAAAACCTGCTTGTGGTTGTATTGCACCCAGTTGATGTGGCAGCTCAGCACCGCGTACAGCAACATTTGCTCGTACGGAGGCAGAGTCTTCAGCTCGTGAAACTGCTCCGCGTGGACCAACGCGACGGCTCGGCCGAGCCGAGGCAGCCATCTCTAAATAATTGATCAACCGTGTCAACGGTCAGGTAGTTCAACCTGGACCGATGAAGCCAGTACGCACTGTGTCTCTCAGCATCGCGCTTTACCTCGTAGAGAGCGCGGGCAATCGATTCGTGGCCTGCAGTCACAGTACTCGAACAGATCAGGTACTCAGACACCGTGATTTCGATGCGCATTCGAAAGTTCTCGCTGGCTTGAAAGGATGCGATGGCATTGTCACAATAACCGTTAAACTCGACTCGCTTAGAGTTCACGTTGTTCACATCTCCAGGTTCACGTCGAAATGTGACAGTGAACCTCGTTCCATCACCCCGGTCACCCTGTGCCCTCCTGCTATGTCGAGATCCTGCTCGCATTGAGCCTTGGGCATGTTTTTGTGCTGTCTGGTCTTCCATTTGCAAGTGATCCCCTGTTACACATTCAGTCTTGCCCTCCACCCCATTGAGTGATGTGTGCGTGTGTGTGCACCTATCAGATAATGAGTAGCAGAACAGATTCCTTTATTCCTTATTTTATTCAGTGTTGAACATACAGAGGCACTCAAATCCATGTGTTGTTTTTAATCTCACACACACACACACACACACACAGACAGAAGTCAGTTCCACTGATGCTTGTGCTTGCGTTGCAATGCGTGGGCGATGCCTTGAACCGGACTTGTCACTGTCAGCCCGGGAACTTAGCTGTGCTGCAGGACCTCAGGAAAGCGATCGCGCGGGTGGTACACCCGAAGCGTTGGTAGTCGCAGCCACGGTTTTGCATTCTCCGGATAATTCTGAAGGCTGCGCGCAGCCAGCAGGGTTCACCGGCACAGCCTCGAAGAAGCTCCTCTGATCCGGCTGCACGCCAGGTCTCGGCTGTGGCCGGGCTGCTGCCCTGCTGGTCCTATTCGCCCACCTGTGGGAGATTCGCTCCTGAGCGTGTGGCAGTCTGTCGGGAGGGTCAGGTCTAAACGGAAAGCTCTCATCGTTCGCGTGACCGCGAGTGCTGCAAGGCGCTTCCGGTTGCAGGCGTTGGTGGCTGTACAGGCACCGATCTTTAAACCAACAATGCCCCGCTCCGCCATTGTAGAACTTGCACGGCGTCTGAGCCATGTAGTCCACGCGTCCAGTGATCAGACTCCTCTTTTGAGGACCCAAGTCGAGCCATTTGGAAGACGGTACGTAAAACGGTACTTGGATCAAACATGCGGGACATTCCAAGCGTCTCCTGTCCTTCTTCCACTCGAGCATGCAAGTCACACACACTGGGTGGTTACAGAAGGGCAGAATCGCAAACAGGCGATCGAGCGGCTTACGCTTGTTTTCCACAAACTCCCGGCAGATTCTGCACCTGGTCAATGTCGTGGCTTCCGTCGCGCAATCCTCAACGCGTTTCGCTGCGTTCATTTCTGTCTCGCGATGGCAGTCGTCTTATGCTGCGTGCACACGCGCTGCCTGTGTGTGCTGGTTGCAGAGCGATGGGTGAATAGTTTTTGCTCATACGAATGGTCTCCGAGTTAAGTACGCTCACCCCGGGCGGGGGCGCAGCGCTCTCTCTCACGCCTCCCTCTGCCCTCCGCATTCGACCGCGGAGAGAAATCCTCAGTCCTCTCCGCTCTCTGCATTTGATTCGTAGCAGTGCGACCTCTTAGAGTCTCCCGCTTGCGATCCTCCACTATGCTTCTGAGACACGGTCTTGTGCTCGTAGCTGGGAAATTCACGCTTTTCCAGAGCGCGCCGGGTCTCTGCCCGTGGGGCGATAGAACGGGGTACAGCAGATCTCCGCCTCGCGTTTCAGTTGCGAGGCTTTGCCGACCGAGCGCGTGTGACGACTCGGACTCGCGCCGGCCTCGGTGGGGTCCGAGCTGCCTTTGTTCGCACGCGTACGGCGGAGGTCGCGCTTGGCAAGATTGCTGCGTGAGATCTTGAACCGGAGGGGGTGCGGACGGCTGATTTGTCCAAATCTCACCGGTGACGAGCCACCCGGCCGGTATGTCGGTCACCATGGGGCCCTTCTGAGAAAATACGCCGGTACATATCGCTTTGGCTCGCGCAAAGCCTCCCCCACGTCGCTCCCTGGTCTCGAAGCTCACGCAGTAGCGAAAGAGCAAGTACACGTAGTATCTGGCCAGCTTGCGCGGAGAAGTGCAGATCCGGTGCGGCACGGGAGAGCCCGAGTGACCGTTGGTCTTGCATTCCATCGCATGAAGCGCCTCCAGGTCCTCTTGGCACACGTACAGAGAGTCCACCCTCCGCCACATGTCCCGCAATCGCTCTATGCTCTTCTGCATCGCGTTCCCGGCGCCTATCTGGAGCTCTATGCCGCAGGGCAGTCCGAGTCCGGTCGCCGGTGCTCCGGCGACTATCAAGCACTCGAAGAGGCCCACGGAGGCGCGGTCGGAGAACAATATCTCCTTACGAGTGGCGCTGTTCATCCCCACGCTTATTTATAACTCCCCGACGTATCGCGACAGGCTCACGTTCCTTCCGTGAGGCAAGGTCGGTCGTACCGCAACACCTGCCGCAAAAAATGGACAGCAGGGAGAGTTTGGTATCGCTCGTGGGATTGGTAGAGTACCATGACCTCTATCACGTTAAGACCCTGAATAGAGATGATGCGCGTGGCGTACTGGAATGGATGGGGGTCTGCTCAGCCGCCTGCGAAACGCAGCGGACCATCGTGTCTCGCGGAGACCGAGATCTCAAGAGTTGGCTGCGGGACGTATGCGAACGAAACGGCGTGGATCTCGGGAAGCTCGAGATCGTGAGCATCGAGGACTCGCTCCTCAGCTTAAGCGGGAAGCGTCGCTTGGTGGTGTGTGTAGACGGATGCTCGGGAAAAACGTCAGAAAGCCTCGGGCACCCCGGGTCGCTGGTCCTTTTTCAGACCATAGCGAGTTCCAGAGGAGGAGGAGGAGAAAATAATAATGACTCAGAACCTGGACCGTCCGCTCGCCGCGCAATCGCCTTGTACAGACAGGTGATGAGCAAGATTTCCTCTGGAGGGCTGCCTCTTTTCCCAGCGTTTGCACTACGAACGCTCCAGTCCATGCGACCACGCGATCAGGAGCCGCATCCTTTACTGACCGGTATCGTGCCCCAAAAGTACGAAACTGTACCACCCAAGACACCCGCGCTGAATGCGAACGCTTTCTATCGAAAGCGGGCACCCGTCCAAATTACCGCCGAGTCGAGCGCGTGGACGCTGTATTCGAACCTGGGCTCCGTAACGCCGGATGGTGTCGGACACCGGCTCGCGCAAGCGCGCGGTCCCGGGGCGGGTGATGTGGACGTGGCCATGTTGCTGCAAGACCCGACGGCCGTGCTGGGCCGCGGAGGGTTCGGTGTGACCGTGCAGCTCAAGCCTGATCTGGTGGCCAAAGTCAATCTCTTTCCCGAAATGCTCAACTGGAGCTTGCCTTTCACGACCGGTAGATTTCAACGGTACGCGCACGTAGCGTCTCAAATGGAAGAGGTGCTGATCGGCGTGTCCATCTGCCACCCGACCGTGCTACGGACGTTTGGGGGTTTTTGGTGCGAGCCGCCCGACGACCCGCTGGGCGGAAGAGCGATCGCAGTGATGGAAATGGCCGTGTGCTCCTTGCATGAATTTTCCATGCTCATGAAAGACGACACCAGATACGTGCCCCTGACGGAACTGGACACGCTGAACGCGTTGGCGTACCTGCGGGAGAGAGCTCTGCAGCACAGAGACATCACGCACAGAAACATCCTGGTGTGTCTCGCGGAGCGCAGACGACCACTCCCTGTGGTTTTTAAAATCAGCGACTTTGGTACCGCTTGCAACTTCTCCACGCCGGACCAGCCGCGTGGCACGCGCACAAACAGAGCCCCGGAGGTGCTGTGGTGCCTGGAGGCCGACGTCAGCACGGATGTCTTCAGCTGGTACTGCGTGATGTGGGAGCTGTACGCAGGAAGTCCTCTCATAAGCCACAAGCCGGAAGGCTCCTCCGCAGGGTTCTGCAAAAAGG
>JAGFBZ010002929.1:0-12267 GCA_018398805.1 Hirundichthys speculiger
ACTCCATGTTCATGACAGACTCCATGTTCATGTTCATACATCCATGTTCATAACAGACTCCATGTTAATGATGAGACTCCATGTTCATGACAGACTCCATGTTCATGACAGACTCCATGTTCATGTTCACAGACTCCATGTTCACTCCATGTTCATGACAGACTCCATGTTCCATGTTCATGACACTCCATGTTTAAACAGACTCTCCATGTTCATGACAGACTCCATTTTATGATAGACTCCATGTTCATGACAGACTCCATGTTCCATGACTCCATGTTCATGACAGACTCCATGTTCATTCCATGTTCATGACAGACTCCATGTTCCATGTTCATGACAGACTCCATGTTCATGACATTGACCTCCATGTTCATGTTCATAACAGACTCCATGTTCATGACAGACTCCATGTTTCATGACAGACTCCATGTTCATGACAGACTCCATGTTCATGACAGACTCCATGTTCATCCATGTTCCATGACTCCATGTTCATGACAGACTCCATGTTCCATGTTCCATGTTCACAGACTTCCATGTTCATAACAGACTCCATGTTCATGACGACTCCATGTCATGACTCCATGTTCATGACAGACTCCATGTTCATGACAGACTCCATGTTCATGACAGACTCCATGTTCATGATAGACTCCATGTTCATGACAGACTCCATGTTCATGACAGACTCCATGTTCATGACAGACTCCATGTTCCATGTTCATGACAGACTCCATGTTCCATGTTCATGACATCCATGTTCATAACAGACTCCATGTTCATGATGACAGACTCCATGTTCATGACAGACTTTCATGACAGACTCTATGTTCATGACAGACTCCATGTTCATGACAGACTCCATGTTCATAACATACTCCATGTTCCATGTTCCATGTTCATGACAGACTCCATGTTCCATGTTCATGACAGACTCCATGTTCATGACAGACTCCATGTTCATGACAGACTCCATGTTCATGACAGACTCCATGTTCATGACAGACTCCATGTTCATGACAGACTCCATGTTCATGACAGACTCCATGTTCATGACAGACTCCATGTTCATGACAGACTCCATGTTCCATGTTCATGACAGACTCCATGTTCCATGTTCATGACAGACTCCATGTTCATAACACTCCATGTTCATGACAGACTCCATGTTCCATGTTCATGACAGACTCCATGTTCATGACAGACTCCATGTTTCATGACAGACTCCATGTTCATGACAGACTCCATGTTCATGACAGACTCCATGTTCATGACAGACATGTTCATGACAGACTCCATGTTCTGTTCATAACAGACTCCATGTTCATACATGTTCATGACAGACTCCATGTTCATGACAGACTCCATGTTCATGACATGACTCCATGTTCATGACTCTCATGTTCATGACAGACTCCATGTTCATGACAGACTCTATGTTCCATGTTCATCAGACTCCATGTTCATAACAGACTCCATGTTCATGAAGACTCCATGTTCCATGTTCCATGACTCCATGTTCTGACAGACTCCATGTTCATGACATGTTCTCCATGTTCATGACAGACTCCATGTTAATGATGACTCCATGTTCATACAGACTCCATGTTCCATGTTCATGACAGACTCCATGTTCCATGTTCATGACATGTTATGACAGACTCCATGTTTCATGAACAGACTCCATGTTCCATGTTCATGACAGACTCCATGACTCCATGTTCATGACAGACTCCATGTTCATGACAGACTCCATGTTCCATGTTCAACAGACTCCATGTTCATGACAGACTCATGTTCATGACAGACCATGTTCATGACAGACTCCATGTTCATGACAGACTCCATGTTCAATGATGACTCCATGTTCATGACAGACTCCATGTTCATGACAGACTCCATGTTCATAACAGACTCCATGTTCCATGTTCATGTTCAGACTCCATGACTCCATGTTCATGACAGACTCCATGTTAATGAATGAGACTCCATGTTCATGACAGACTCCATGTTCATGACAGACTCCATGTTCATGACAGACTCCATGTTCATGACATGTTCACTCCATGTTCCATGTTCATGACAGACTCCATGTTAATGATAGACTCCATGTTCATGACAGACTCCATGTTCATGACAGACTCCATGTTCATGTTCATGACAGACTCCATGTTCCATCCATGTTCATGACAGACTCCATGTTCATAACAGACTCCATGTTCATGACAGACTCCCATGTTCATGACAGACTCCATGTTCATGTTCATGACAGACTCCATGTTCCATGTTCATAACAGACTCCATGTTAATGATAGACTCCATGTTCATGACAGACTTCATGACAGACTCCATGTTCCATGTTCATGACAGACTCCATGTTTTCCATGTTCATAACAGACTCCATGTTCATGAGACTCCATGTTCCATGTTCATGACAGACTCCATGTTCATGACAGACTCCATGTTCCATGTTCATGACAGACTCCATGTTCATGACAGACTCCATGTTCATGACAGACTCCATGTTCATGACAGACTCTATGTTCATGACAGACTCCATGTTCCATGTTCATGACAGACTCCATGTTCCATGTTCATGACAGACTCCATGTTCATGATAGACTCCATGTTCATGACATCCATGTTCATGTTCACAGACTCCATGTTCATGACAGACTCCATGTTCCATGTTCATAACAGACTCCATGTTCATAACAGACTCCATGTTCATGACATGTTCATGACATGTTCTCCATGTTCATGACAGACTCCATGTTCATGACAGACTCCATGTTTCATGACAGACTCCATGTTCCATGACTGTTCATGACAGACTCCATGTTTCATGATAGACTCCATGTTCCATGTTCACAGACTCCATGTTCCATGTTCATGACAGACTCCATGTTCATGACTTCATGACAGACTCCATGTTCTCATGTTCATAACAGACTCCATGACTCCATGTTCATGACCATCATGATGACAGACTCCATGTTCATAACAGACTCCATGTTCATATGATGAGACTGTTCATGACTCCATGTTCATCCATGTTCCATGTTCATGACAGACTCCATGTTCCATGTTCATACAGACTCCATGTTCATGACTCCATGTTAATGATAGACCATCCATGTTCATAACAGACTCCATGTTCATGACAGACTCCATGTTCCATGACAGTTCCATCCATGTTCATGACAGACTCCATGTTCATGACATGTTACATGACTCCATGTTCATGACAGACTCCATGTTCCATGTTCATGACAGACTCTATGTTCATGACAGACTCCATGTTCCATGTTCATGACAGACTCCATGTTTCATGACAGACTCCATGTGTTCCATGTTCATGACAGACTCCATGTTCATGTTCACAGACTCCATGTTCATGACAGACTCCATGTTCATGACAGACTCCATGTTCATGACAGACTCCATGTTCCATGATGTTCATGACAGACTCCATGTTCCATGTTCATGACACAGACTCCATGTTAATGATAGACTCCATGTTCATGACAGACTCCATGTTCATGACAGACTCCATGTTCCATGTTCATGACAGACTCCATGTTCATAACAGACTCCATGTTCATGACAGACTCCATGTTCATGACATGACTCCATGTTCATGACAGACTCCATGTTCATGATGACAGACTCCATGTTCATGACAGACTCCATGTTCATGACACAGACTCCATGTTAATGATAGACTCCATGTTCATGACATGAGACTCCATGTTCATGACTCCATGTTCATGACAGACTCCATGTTCATGACAGACTCCATGTTCATGTTCATGACCTCCATGTTTCATGTCCATGTTCATGACAGACTCCATGTTCTGTTCATGACAGACTCTATGTTCATGTTCATGTTCATACAGACTCCATGTTCATCCATGATAGACTCCATGTTCATGACAGACTCCATGTTCATGACAGACTCCATGTTCATGACAGATGACAGACTCCATGTTCATGAACAGACTCCATGTTCATGACAGACTCCATGTTAATGATAGACTCCATGTTCATGACAGACTCCATGTCCATGACATCCATGTTCATGACAGACTCCATGTTCCATGTTCATAACAGACTCCATGTTCATGAGACTCCATGTTCATGATAGACTCCATGTTCCATGTTCCATGACTTCATGACAGACTCCATGTTCATAACAGACTCCATGTTCATGACAGACTCCATGTTCATGACAGACTCCATGTTCATGACAGACTCCATGTTCCATGACTCCATGTTCCATGTTCATGACAGACTCCATGTTCCATGTTCCATGTTCCAGACTCCATGTTCATAACAGATTCATTCATGTTCAGACTCATGTTCATGACAGACTCCATGTTCATAACAGACTCCATGTTCATGAAGACTCCATGTTCATGACAGACTCCCATGTTCATGACATGACAGACTCCATGTTCATAACAGACTCCATGTTCATGACAGACTCCATGTTCATGACAGACTCCATGTTCATGACAGACTCCATGTTCCATGACAGACTCCATGTTCATGATGACAGACTCCATGTTCATGACAGACTCCATGTTCATGACTGTTCATGACAGACTCTATGTTCATGACAGACTCCATGTTCATGACAGACTCCATGTTCATGACAGACTCCATGTTCATGACAGACTCCATGTTCCATGTTCATGACAGACTCCATATGTTCATGTTCACAGACTCCATGTTCATGACAGACTCCATGTTTTCATGACAGACTCCATGTTCATGACAGACTCCATGTTCCATGTTCATGACAGACTCCATGTTCCATGTTCATGACAGACTCCATGTTAATGATAGACTCCATGTTCATGACAGACTCTATGTTCATGATAGACTCCATGTTCATGACAGACTCCATGTTCATGACAGATCTCCATGTTCATCCATGTTCATGACAGACTCCATGTTCCATGTTCATGTTCAGACTCCATGACTCCATGTTCCATGTTCATGACAGACTCCATGTTCATGACAGACCATGTTCATGACAGACTCCATGTTCAATGACTCCATGACAGACTCCATGTTCATGACAGACTCCATGTTCATGACAGACTCCATGTTCATGACAGACTCCATGTTCACTGACATGACTTCCATGTTCATGACAGACTCCATGTTCATGAACAGACTCCATGTTCCATCATGATATGACTCCATGTTCATGACATGTTCTATGTTCATGACAGACTCCATGTTATGTTCATGACAGACTCCATGTTCCATGTTCATGACAGACTCCATGTTCATGTCCATGACGACTCCATGTTCATGACAGACTCCATGTTCATGACTCCATGTTCATAACAGACTGTTCATGACAGACTCCATGTTCATGACAGACTCCATGTTCCATGTTCATGACAGACTCCATGTTCATGACAGACTCCATGTTAATGATAGACTCCATGTTCATGACAGACTCTATGTTCATGATAGACTCCATGTTCATAACAGACTCCATGTTCATACAGACTCCATGATGACTCCATGTTCATCCATGTTCCATGTTCATACAGACTCCATGTTCATGACAGACTCATGTTCATGACAGACTCCATGTTCATGACAGACTCCATGACTCCATGTTCATGACCTCCATGTTCATGACAGACTCCATGTTCATCATGTTCATGACAGACTCCATGTTGTTCATGACAGACTCCATGTTCATGTCCATGTTCATGACAGACTCCATGTTCATGACAGACTCCATGTTCATGACAGACTCCATGTTCATGACATGACTCCATGTTCCATGTTCATGACAGACTCTATGTTCATGTTCATAACAGACTCCATGTTCATAACAGACTCCATGTTCATGACAGACTCCATGTTCATGACAGACTCCATGTTCATGACAGACTCCATGTTCCATGTTCATGACAGACTCCATGTTCATGACAGACTCCATGTTCATAACAGACTGACTCCATGTTCATGACAGACTCCATGTTCCATGTTCATGACAGACTCCATGTTAATGACTCCATGTTCATGACAGACTCCATGTTCATGACAGACTCCATGTTCATAACAGACTCCATGTTCATGACAGACTCCATGTTCATGACAGACTCCATGTTCCATGTTCATGACAGACTCTATGTTCATGTCCATGTTCATGACAGACTCCATGTTCATGACAGACTCCATGTTCCATGTTCATGACAGACTCCATGTTCATGACAGACTCCATGTTCCATGTTCATGACAGACTCCATGTTCATGACAGACTCCATGTTCCATGTTCATGACAGACTCCATGTTCCATGTTCATGACAGACTCCATGTTCATGACAGACTCTATGTTCATGACAGACTCCATGTTCATGACAGACTCCATGTTTCCATGTTCATGACAGACTCCATGTTCCATGTTCATGACAGACTCCATGTTCCATGTTCATAACAGACTCCATGTTCATGACAGACTCCATGTTCATGACAGACTCCATGTTCATGTTCACAGACTCCATGTTCATGACAGACTCCATGTTCATCCATGTTCATGACAGACTCCATGTTAATGACTCCATGTTCATGACAGTTCAGACTCCATGTTCATGACAGACTCCATGTTCATAACAGACTCCATGTTCATGACAGACTCCATGTTCATGACAGACTCCATGTTCCATGACAGACTCCATGTTCATGACAGACTCCATGTTCATGACAGACTCCATGTTCATGACAGACTCCATGTTCATGACAGACTCCATGTTCATGACAGACTCCATGTTAATGATAGACTCCATGTTCATGACAGACTCCATGTTCATGACAGACTCCATGTTCCATGTTCCATGTTCATGACAGACTCCATGTTCATAACAGACTCCATGTTCATGACAGACTCCATGTTCATGTTCACAGACTCCATGTTCATGACAGACTCCATGTTCCATGTTCATGACAGACTCCATGTTAATGATAGACTCCATGTTCATGACAGACTCCATGTTCCATGTTCATGACAGACTCCATGTTCCATGTTCATGACAGACTCCATGTTCATAACAGACTCCATGTTAATGATAGACTCCATGTTCATGACAGACTCTATGTTCATGACAGACTCCATGTTCCATGTTCATGACAGACTCCATGTTCATAACAGACTCCATGTTCATGACAGACTCCATGTTCATGACAGACTCCATGTTCCATGTTCATGACAGACTCCATGTTCCCCATGTTCATGACAGACTCCATGTTCATGACAGACTCCATGTTCATGACAGACTCCATGTTCATGACAGACTCCATGTTCCATGTTCATGACAGACTCCATGTTCCATGATAGACTCCATGTTCATAACAGACTCCATGTTCATGACTCCATGTTCATGACAGACTCCATGTTCCATGTTCATGACAGACTCCATGTTCATGACAGACTCCATGTTCATGACAGACTCCATGTTCATGACAGACTCCATGTTCATGACAGACTCCATGTTCCATGTTCATGACAGACTCCATGTTAATGATAGACTCCATGTTCATGACAGACTCTATGTTCATGATAGACTCCATGTTCATAACAGACTCCATGTTCATGACAGACTCCATGTTCATAACAGACTCCATGTTCCATGTTCATGACAGACTCCATGTTCCATGTTCATGACAGACTCCATGTTCATAACAGACTCCATGTTAATGATAGACTCCATGTTCATGACAGACTCCATGTTCATAACAGACTCCATGTTCCATGTTCATGACAGACTCCATGTTCCATGTTCATGACAGACTCCATGTTCATAACAGACTCCATGTTCATAACAGACTCCATGTTCATGACAGACTCCATGTTCATGACAGACTCCATGTTCCATGTTCATAACAGACTCCATGTTCACGACAGACTCCATGTTCATGACAGACTCCATGTTCCATGTTCATGACAGACTCCATGTTCCATGTTCATGACAGACTCCATGTTCCATGTTCATGACAGACTCCATGTTAATGATAGACTCCATGTTCATGACAGACTCTATGTTCATGACAGACTCCATGTTCCATGTTCATACAGACTCCATGTTCATAACAGACTCCATGTTCCATGTTCATGACAGACTCCATGTTCATGACAGACTCCATGTTCATGACAGACTCCATGTTCATGACAGACTCCATGTTCCATGTTCATGACAGACTCCATGTTAATGATAGACTCCATGTTCATGACAGACTCCATGTTCATGACAGACTCCATGTTCCATGTTCATGACAGACTCCATGTTCCATGTTCATGACAGACTCCATGTTCATAACAGACTCCATGTTCATGACAGACTCCATGTTCATGACAGACTCCATGTTCATGACAGACTCCATGTTCATGACAGACTCCATGTTCATAACAGACTCCATGTTCATGACAGACTCCATGTTCATGACAGACTCCATGTTCATGACAGACTCCATGTTAATGATAGACTCCATGTTCATGACAGACTCTATGTTCATGACAGACTCCATGTTCATAACAGACTCCATGTTCATGACAGACTCCATGTTCATGACAGACTCTATGTTCATGACAGACTCCATGTTCATGACAGACTCCATGTTCATGCATGACAGACTCCATGTTCCATGTTCATGACAGACTCCATGTTCCATGTTCATGACAGACTCCATGTTAATGATAGACTCCATGTTCATGACAGACTCTATGTTCATGACAGACTCCATGTTCATGACAGACTCCATGTTCATAACAGACTCCATGTTCATGACAGACTCCATGTTCATGACATGTTCATGACAGACTCCATGTTAATGATAGACTCCATGTTCATGACAGACTCCATGTTCATGACAGACTCCATGTTCCATGTTCATGACAGACTCCATGTTAATGATAGACTCCATGTTCATGACAGACATGTTCATGACAGACTCCATGTTCATGACAGACTCCATGTTCCATGTTCATGACAGACTCCATGTTCCATGTTCATGACAGACTCCATGTTCCATGTTCATGACAGACTCCATGTTCATAACAGACTCCATGTTAATGATAGACTCCATGTTCATGACAGACTCTATGTTCATGACAGACTCCATGTTCATGACAGACTCCATGTTCATGACAGACTCCATGTTCATGAGAGACTCCATGTTCCATGTTCATGACAGACTCCATGTTCCATGTTCATGACAGACTCCATGTTAATGATAGACTCCATGTTCATGACAGACTCCATGTTCATGACAGACTCCATGTTCATGACAGACTCCATGTTCCATGTTCATGACAGACTCCATGTTCCATGTTCATGTTCATGACAGACTCCATGTTCATGACAGACTCCATGTTAATGATCAGACTCCATGTTCATGACAGACTCTATGTTCATGACAGACTCCATGTTCATGACAGACTCCATGTTCATGACAGACTCCATGTTCATGTTCATGACAGACTCCATGTTCCATGTTCATGACAGACTCCATGTTCAATGACAGACTCCATGTTCATGACAGACTCCATGTTCATGACAGACTCTATGTTCATGACAGACTCCATGTTCCATGTTCATGACAGACTCCATGTTCATGACAGACTCCATGTTCCATGTTCATGACAGACTCCATGTTCCATGTTCCATGTTCATGACAGACTCCATGTTAATGATAGACTCCATGTTCATGACAGACTCCATGTTCCATGTTCATGACAGACTCCATGTTCATGACAGACTCCATGTTCATGACAGACTCCATGTTCATGACAGACTCCATGTTCATGACAGACTCCATGTTCATGACAGACTCCATGTTCATGACAGACTCCATGTTAATGATAGACTCCATGTTCATGACAGACTCTATGTTCATGACAGACTCCATGTTCATGACAGACTCCATGTTCATGTTCATGACAGACTCCATGTTAATGATAGACTCCATGTTCATGACAGACTCCATGTTCCATGTTCATGACAGACTCCATGTTCATGACAGACTCCATGTTCATGACAGACTCCATGTTCATGACAGACTCCATGTTCATGTTCATACAGACTCCATGTTCATGAACAGACTCCATGTTCCATGTTCATGACAGACTCCATGTTCATGACAGACTCCATGTTCATGACAGACTCCATGTTCATGACAGACTCCATGTTCATGACAGACTCTATGTTCATGACAGACTCCATGTTCATAACAGACTCCATGTTAATGATAGACTCCATGTTCATGACAGACTCCATGTTAATGATAGACTCCATGTTCATGACAGACTCCATGTTCATGACAGACTCCATGACTCCATGTTCATGACAGACTCCATGTTCATGACAGACTCCATGTTCATGACAGACTCCATGTTAATGATAGACTCCATGTTCATGACAGACTCTATGTTCATGACAGACTCCATGTTCATAACAGACTCCATGTTCATGACAGACTCCATGTTCATGACAGACTCCATGTTCATGTTCATGACAGACTCCATGTTCCATGTTCCATGTTCATGACAGACTCCATGTTCATAACAGACTCCATGTTAATGATAGACTCCATGTTCATGACAGACTCCATGTTCATAACAGACTCCATGTTCATGTTCATGACAGACTCCATGTTCCATGTTCATAACAGACTCCATGTTAATGATGAGACTCCATGTTCATGACAGACTCCATGTTCCATGTTCATAACAGACTCCATGTTCATGACAGACTCCATGTTCATGACAGACTCCATGTTCATGACAGACTCCATGTTCCATGTTCATGACAGACTCCATGTTCCATGTTCATGACAGACTCCATGTTCCATGTTCATGACAGACTCCATGTTCAATGATAGACTCCATGTTCATGACAGACTCTATGTTCATGACAGACTCCATGTTCATGTTCATGACAGTCCATGTTCATAACAGACATGTTCATGCATCCATGTTCATGACAGACTCCATGTTCCATGTTCATGACAGACTCCATGTTCATGACAGACTCCATGTTCATGACAGACTCCATGTTCCATGTTCATGACAGACTCCATGTTAATGATAGACTCCATGTTCATGACAGACTCTATGTTCATGACAGACTCCATGTTCATGACAGACTCCATGTTCCATGTTCATGACAGACTCCATGTTCATGACAGACTGTTCCATGTTCAATGATAGACTCCATGTTCATGACAGACTCCATGTTCATGACAGACTCCATGTTCATGACAGACTCCATGTTCATAACAGACTCCATGTTCATGACAGACTCCATGTTCATCCATGTTCATGACAGACTCCATGTTCCATGTTCATGACAGACTCCATGTTCATGTTCATGACTCCATGTTCATGACAGACTCTATGTTCATGACAGACTCCATGTTCCATGTTCATAACAGACAGTCCATGTTCATGAAGACTCCATGTTCATGACAGACTCCATGTTCATGACAGACTCCATGTTTCATGTTACAGACTCCATGTTCCATGTTCATGACAGACTCCATGTTAATGATAGACTCCATGTTCATGACAGACTCTATGTTCATGACAGACTCCATGTTCATGTTCACAGACTCCATGTTCCATGTTCATGACAGACTCCATGTTCATGACAGACTCCATGTTCATGACAGACTCCATGTTCATGACAGACTCCATGTTCATGCACAGACTCATGTTCATGACTCCATGTTCATGACAGACTCTATGTTCATGACAGACTCCATGTTCATGACAGACTCCATGTTCCATGTTCATGACAGACTCCATGTTCATGACAGACTCCATGTTAATGATAGACTCCATGTTCATGACAGACTCTATGTTCATGACAGACTCCATGTTCATGACAGACTCCATGTTCATAACAGACTCCATGTTCATGACAGACTCCATGTTCCATGTTCATGACAGACTCCATGTTCCATGTTCATGACAGACTCCATGTTAATGATAGACTCCATGTTCATGACAGACTCTATGTTCATGACAGACTCCATGTTCCATGTTCATAACAGAGTCCATGTTCATAACAGACTCCATGTTCATGACAGACTCCATGTTCATGACAGACTCTATGTTCATGACAGACTCCATGTTCATGACAGACTCCATGTTAATGATAGACTCCATGTTCATGACAGACTCATGTTCATGACTCCATGTTCATGACAGACTCCATGTTCATGAAGACCATGTTCATG
>JAGFBZ010002930.1:0-13496 GCA_018398805.1 Hirundichthys speculiger
GCAGACTCGGTTTCCCCCGAGAGGCGTCTAAAAACGCCATGTACCAGCGCGAAAGCGGCACGGGGTTCCATCTGTCTCTCCTGACCGCAAAGACGACCCTCGTCCCCAGAGACGCGGAGGCGCGCGAGATTGAGCGCTCGGACAACGGAACGTCCGTGTAAAAATCAGGAGGGAACCCCGCCGCGCATCCCGTCATATCGTACCTCAGCACGCCCTGAGCGCAGGCCAGCAATCTCTCTTTGGCACCGACCAGCGCAGACGCGAGTGTGTTCAGCTGCGCGGCGAGCAGCAGGGCTCCGCTCTTCCACGAACTCATCCTGTCGGCGAAGTCGGTTGCGTCTCGCTGCGCCGGGTCTCCCCGCTCAGTCTCGCGTGCCAGCGAGGCTCTCGTCGTAGTCTCGACGGCGAGTCTGGCGGAGTCCACGGAAAGCCGGTGAGGTAGCATCACGTCCACAAAACCGCGCTCCGCGTCTCGCTGGAGTTTCCCCGGCAGGCTGAGAGAACGGAGCTGCACGGCTTTGAGGAATTCCGGAACGGCGGTGGGGGCCGCCACGGATCCCAGCCTGGTGCGCGTCACGCCCGCCAAGTGCTCGAACGCAGCTTCGACTCCGCTCGCGGCTTCCTCGTATTGGAGCGTGGCCGCCTGCAACGTGAGCGTCGCTCCGCTCCACTCCCCGGCGCGGCATATTCCGTCACAGCCACGCGCGTGCTTAGCCAGGGCCCCGCAGGCCGCGAGAGAACAGTTGCGGTACTTCTGGCTTGTTGCGACGGACCAGTGCGGTCCCAGCGAAAAACTGTACATGAGGTATGCGGGCGTCTCCTCTCGTATTCGTATTTTCCAAACGGCGGGGCTGAGTATTACGCGGCGGTCCCTGTCCTGAGGTTCCCCGCTCGCGGGTCTCGTTGCGGCGTCGCTCGGCGTCGTTTCTTGCGTCGCGTACGTGGAGAGGCGCTGCTTCTGAGTACACGGCAGCAATGAGAGGACCACGAAACACAGACGTGGCAGTGCGAAAGACACGCGCTCGCCCGTGCCCATCTCTGCGTGTCTTTTTTTTTTCTCCCACTCTCCCTCTTCCCACCTCCCCCAGCGCTATTCCAGCTTGGCATACGTCCACCTTCGCACGGTGGACTGCACGCTCGTTACGGTGAGCACGATCGAAACGGCGGCGGCGATTAATACTGCTAGCGCACACGCGCTCGCGCACAGCGCAAACGATTCGCCGTAGTCTTCCCGCACAGCCGCGAAGGCCCCGATCGCTTCGAGTCGGTTCTCTAGGAACGACTCGCGGGTCTTCTCGATCGACCGCTCCAGGCTTGCCAGCATCTCGGCGGAATAGGACAAACACGCGACCGCGTTCTCGATCGATAAAGAGCTCTCGCGGCGGCTCCGCGGCCCCCTCGGACAGTGTCGGGACACGAAAGCGTCCGCGCTCCGATCAGCCAGCGTCAGCATATCTCTCACGGTGTGTTTCGTAGCCGCGCCCGGCTCCGTCAGCTCAAAAGGCCCGGGGTAGGGCTGCAGTCGGAACGGGGCAGGTTTTGCGCCAAAGGCGAAGGGGCTCGAGCCGCACGGCACCTCGACGCATGCGGTCCCATTGCCCAGCTCTACGATCATCCTCACGGATAGGCTCGAGTCCTCCTTATCCGAGGGCAGCGCACAAGCCATCGCAACCACGCGGTTCGCGGTTCCCCAAGTCTGACTGTGATCGTTCGTCACAAAGCACAAATCCGGAATCCGTATGCACTTCAGCACGTCGGACGCGAGCCTCGTCCGCAAACTCGTCCCAGAGTCGAGTCCCGCTCCCCCGGCAGCGCGCGAGTCCCCTTTCAACCAAGCCTTTTCGTTTTCGGTCAGTTCGCCTTCACTCATGTGACGCGCGTGTCTCTTCAGGCTCACGCACGTCTCGCGCTTGGCATCCGAACGCAGGGGGACTTGGAGCTCCATCCGTACCCGGACCGAAGGCCCTGCGATGCGACGTTTGCAAAGGCCTCCGTCGCCGGTCCTCTCGCGGAAATCCCACTTTGCTGCGCGCCGACATTCCGTCGCGGCCGATTCGTCGCGAGCAGCAGCTCGGGGTGAAGGCGACGAGCGCCCCGCGCGCACGGCGCGGTACAGGCATATCTTTTCGCTCTCACGACTCACAAACGCAACCGCGTACCCCCCGCCGGAATACTCAACGAGAGAAGACGCGGCGTGGAGCGGCGGCGGAGCCGTAACTACTTCCGCGAACATCGCCATCAACTCGCTCGCCCCTCCGTCCTCGTAGGGAGCGCCTACGTTGATGTCAGAAGATATGCCCAGGCGCAGCCCCGGCACGTGCGGGACCGTGACGAAACTACGAAGGAGCGGTGCGTCTTCTTTGGCTCGCTGAAAGAACATACCGGACTCCAGCTTGTACAGGCCACTCACGTGAGCGTGCACGTAAACTCCGTTCCCCGAAGTCACGGTCTTGATGTAGCGGTATCTCAGCGTGGCGTGAGCGACCGTTGCGGCGCTCACGTAAGCCGACAGCTTGGTGAACGTGGGGAGTTCTCGGTCGCCGAAGGTGTAGTCCAAGTAGCCTAGCGCGTACTGAGAGACTCCCCACTTGGCCATGTCCGAGATCTGAAACGCCAGCTGGCCGTCGCCGAACACCACGCTGGAGTCGGAAGCCTTGCGCTCGTGTCGGTTGAACGGACGAGAGCCGAGGCACCCGGGCTCGAGGTCGTAGCCGGCTGAGGGCAGAGTCACTATGATGCCTGCGCGATTGTTGGATCGAAAACACAGCTCCCCGAAGACGGCTACGCCGAGCCTGTCCATGTGAGGCGCGTCGTCGCTCGATATGCTGATTGCGTACGCATCCGTGCGCTCGTAGGAACCGACCGTCCATCGTCCTGGGGTCCGCGCGACCTGCTCGCAGCCCGGCCTCTTGGCGGGAAAATTACACAAGGTGTCCGTATCCAAGAAGGCTCCGTGGACGGCGACCAAATCTCCTAGGCGTTGCAGAGCGCGATCGGCGCAGCGATCCGCGCGACGCCACGCTACGCGCACGTCGCCTGCCTCGGCCGTGGGCACGGATCGCCCCCCGCAAGCGGCTATTATTACGGAGCTGCGCGGATGCAGGCAGAAAGCGCATCTCCCGTCAGGGACGTGAGCCATCGCGTCCCGGCACTCTGGCAAGCCCGGGCCCGACTCCGGCCGGCCAGCGGTCTCCAAGCAGCTCTCGACATCGCCTTCACAAAAATACAGTTTGTTCGCTCTGCCCCTGTAGCGCATCGCCATTAGCTCCGCCAGGGCTCCAGACGACAGCCCGGGGACGAGTCGCAGCCTAGCTCCGTAGAGGTTATACAGCTTGTCGAAAACGCTCTCCTTGGGCGACCCCGCGGCGTCCGGACACGGCGGAGGGATAGCGACCTCCGTGTCGACCACCACCATCATCATCGTCGTCGTCGTCGTCGTCGTCATCCGCGAGTGCAGCCCCTCCTCCTCCACCTCCTGCGTGACCGCAAGCAACTCATCCAGCAAGCACGCCACCTCCTCAACGTGCCAGCTGCCCACGTCCGCGAGTCTCAATCTCACACCTACAGAGGTCCCCCAACCCTGCTTGATCAAAGCTCGCAAGACAGCGCGTGCATTGCGAGGCCAGAATACGTTCGCCGAAGAGCCGGCGGCTGAAAGGTCCGCTCGTCGCGAACGCACGGGGAGGTGCGCGTACTTCACGCGCTCGCTTTCGGGCAAAGGAGCTTCCGAGGCGAAAGCCTCGATCTCCACCAGCACGACATCGCACTCTCTCACTTCAGAAAGAGCCGCGCGAGATTGCAGCATGTGCGCAAAAGACGTCTCGAAGATCCGAGCCGTCACCAGACAGATGCGTGTGGCTCTGTGCTCCACTGTGCCGTGCAAGACGCGCCCCCCGGCGCTCCAGTTCGTAACGCGCTCGATGTCCGCGTTCCCGAAGTCCCCTCGTGACACTTGGAGCGTCCATTCCGAGCCGTCGTGCTCTCTGTGCAGCTGCGGGAAGTGCGCGAACGCGCACGTCGTAGAGCAGGGCCCTTCCGGGGACGCGTAACGCAGCATGTCCGTGTGGCAATTACAGTCGGGATGGACCTTCGGCTTCCACACGCACCTGACCTCGACACTCTTTAGCAAGGTAGGAAGCGTAGAGTCCAGATACAGGTCCATCACTCTAGCCGATACGGTGAATTTGGTGAAAGAGTGGCACGCAAACTCATCCAGAACGAGCGATATGTCCACGGTCTCGACAAAAAAGTGAGGCGGAGGAAACCCCGTGCCACGCGAAGCCGCTGGCGCCGCGAGGCTCACGCCGTGTCCGGATGTGAGAACGTGCGTAAGGTTGCCACCCGCGAGCCACTGGGACCTTGCGCGTTGGTAACCCCCGTACCAGTTGAACGACAGGACTTCGTAGCGCGAATTTGCGCCCAGCGGCATGGTGATCTTTGCGACCACTGTGAACGGAGCCTTGTCCTCCGCCCGTAGCGGTCGCGGGTCCGCCAACACCACGTCCACGGTAGGCGCCAAATCCGATCGCCCGGACAGAAACGGTGCGACCACATTGTCGAACATGCTCCGCGCCTGGTCGTACCGCGTGATCTTGTTCAGGATGTAGTATACGTACTCCGCGGTGCCATTGTTACGGCTCATGCCGGAGAAGAGGGCGTCGTAGTCGTCCCTGCACGTACCGGGCACGTGCTTTACGCACAGAAGGACCGAGTACATCGGCTGGAGGTTCTCGACCCAGGTTCGTACGAGCGCGTCGATCGTAGCTCGAAACGCTTCGGACGGAAGCCCGTCGATCGGCGTTCTCGGAGCACGATAGTCTGCGGGATCGCCGCATATCACATCGTGCCACTCCGAGCCTTGGAGGATCACACTGAGCCCCTCGGGACAGCTCTTTCGGTGCGGCGTGCAGGGTTCTGACCATTCCATCGACAACGACCACCGTGTCGTCTGGACCAATTTCAGCTTCAACGTCCCGCTGCGTGTCGTTCTGGTCACGTAGTGTCCCGGCGGGCACGGGTCTCCGCAGTAAAACTGATCGCGGTTGTCGCCGCGGTATACGCGAGGCTCTCCCGGGGGGCACAATGCGACAACTGTTTGCGAGGTGCAAAGAAGCCAGCACCACCACGCGAGGAGCGCGTTCGCCCACGACCTACGCCGCATCGTGTTCGTACGCACACCCGGGGCCCTTTCGTCCGCCGCCCCGCCGTTAATTACGAGACAGCTCTCCGCGCGAAGCGCTCGCTTCGGCGCGCAGGTAAAAGCGTCCGTGCCCAATGCGCGCGCCTGTCCGGTTTCTCCTCGATTAACGGGCCGAGCGAGCACGGCCGTGCGACCCGATCGCGGACGGAGGAACGATGCAGACGAACAAAGTTGCGAAGGTTCCCTCCGCACCGCTCGGCACGCTCTTGAGTCTGTTCGACGGCACCGGCAGCATATGCGAGCCGTTCTTGAAAGCGGGATGGCGCGTGAGCCGCCTGGATGTGGACGGGAGGCACGGCGCCGACATAGTCGTAGACATCAGAGACTGGGACCCCGCGAGGGACTGGTCCGGCCCAGCTCCCGACGTGATTTTCGCCGGCCCGCCTTGCGAGCACTACAGCTCGGCGAGGACCAAAGCCAACACGCCCAGGGACCTGAAGCTCGCCGACTCTCTGGTGCGCAAAACCATAGAGATCATAGAGCACTTTCACGCCGAGAATCCTCGCTTGCAGTATTTCGTGGAGAACCCGGACTCCAGCATGCTGTGGAAACGATGGGCCTCTCACAGACTGTACCGCGACCCGAGCATGCACTACTGTAGCACGTTTGTGAAACTGATGAACGGGACCCCCGGCAAGAAGAGCGTGAGATTTGTGGCCGGCGCGAAGCGCAAAGCCTTCAAGGCGGGATGCTCGGACCGTCGCGTGGTCAGGCTCGATTATTGCATGTACGGGACCAAGTACAGAAAGCGCACCAGACTGATGACCAACAACCCGTTTCGCGGCACGCTCTGCGATAAGACGTGCTCGGGCTCCAGGAACGGAAAGCACGTAGAAGTCGCGCAGCGTGGGCCCTACACGTGCTGGGCAAATGGCAAGCGCAACAGCAAACGCAACCACACGTTGGACGAGCTGCACGCGTACCCGCCGGGAATGGTGGATAAGGTGTTGAAGCATGTCACCCGCACGCTCCTGCGCAAAGAACCGAGACGAGGCATAGCCCTTCAGATCCCGGAGCCCGTACTTCGACCTCCGTGCGCCTGAAGCTCGCGCGACAGCGCCAATGTACTGTACTTCGACTACCGGCCGACTCGCGAGCATCAGGCCCGCGGACAGAACAGCGCAGTTATGTTTTATTGTTATTTTTGTTGTGACAACTGGAATAAAAGATGTTGTATGAACAGTGATTGAACAGAGATCACTCTCAAGTGTCTTTATTTCACAAACGGAACACGCATACGTACATACATACATACATACATACATCCATACATCCATACAGTGCACTTTTCCATCATTTCTCACAAGCATCTAACTCAAATCGTAGATTTCACAATGCTGGTGTACGGTGTACTGCACACTTCCCGTTGTGTCCTTTCTCTGCTAATGCGACGTGGGACAAAAGCGTAAAAGACGACTCGTACTTTTGTGGGACAAAATAAAAAGTTTTATTACATCCAGCTGCAGAGACGGAGGTGACAATGCGAGGTTTGTCACGAATATCGGATGCCACTATTTTGCTCACCGCGCTCGCGCTGGACCTTGTCGTCCACGAGGTTTGGGCTTCGGATAGCCAAGAGCCGTACGGCTACGCTCCGTTCGTGTGGATCTCCGTGATGAAGTGCACGTCCGACTGGTGCCTCGGTATCAGCGCGAGCGGCTTCGCCCTGGACATGACCAACGGAGCTTTCCATCGGAGCGCGGAAAGGTCGGGGGGGCGAGCGAGCGGTCTCGGGGCCATGTGCACGCACTACTGCCCCGGGCGGATCACTGCCAATTGGAGAGAGACGAAAGACTCGTCGTCGGCCGACCTGGCCTCACGGGCGCCCGACAGGCCCATGCTGGGCGCTTACGTGAAGAAACTGGACAGATCGTCCTGCTTGGAGGTTCCCGGGGGCTTCGAGTGTTCGGATCGCGTGGTCCGCAACTTGCCTCTGAACAAGGTGTCTGCGCTGTTGCACGCCAGTCTCGCGAACAGAGCCTATTACTTTGGACGAGACGCGTGGGCGGACTGCGATCCCGGACCTCAGTGCGCCGCGTACAAGCTTCTTCGGCGCACGTTGTACGCGCCTCCCGAGAACCGAACCTGGCCCGACTCCGAGGACGTGCTGACCCTGAGAAACTCGCCTTACGCGTGCGTGCTGGCATACGTGGGCCTCGGTGACGCCGACGCCCTGGGCGCGTGTCACACGCAGCTAGGGGACAACTGCTTCTTCTCAGAGGGAAACGAGTTCTGCGTGGGCTACTCGGACTCCCGGACGGGGATAACCAATGCGGACGAGCATGCCTCCGCGCCCCTGGTCCTCTGCGAGGTCTCGGACTCTGCGACCCTGGCGGACCGGGACGAAGCGTACGTGCCCACGCGGGAAGAGATCGGGAGCTTCGCGGCTCCCTCGTCTTGCGACGCCATCGTTCTCCCGGCGGACAGCTTGCGATCTTCCGCCGCCGAAGGCGACGCCGGGTCAGACGAGCCTCCCCGCCTGGCGCTCGACGCTCGCACGTTTTTCACGGTGGCGGAAACCGGTCGCGTTATCATGAAGGTCCCCTTTGACGCGTGCCTGATCCCGTTCTCCCCGGGCACGGGCGAGTTCGCTTCCCTGGCGCGGTCCGTGGCGCGGACTCTGGCCAGAGCGATCGTGTCCACGTACTCCGCGGGTCTGCTGTTGGACGCGGGGGGCTGGCGGGCGGCCTCGAACTGCCTCGGCGGCGGACGGGCCGCTTCCAGCTCCGTTCGCCTGACCGCCGCGGCGCGAGCCGTGGGCACGATTCTGCTCTCAGAAGGGGTGGGGAGACTCTTCCTCGGGCTGCCCCGTTCTCGCACCGTGCTGCGGGAAATGGACTTTTCTGAACTGGACGCGTTCGACGCGTTCGTGACGCCCCGCGGCTCAGCCAGCATGAGCGTACCCACTCACTGCCAGAACGTTTGGATGACCAGGACGCAAGAGCAAGAGCAAGAGCAAGAGCAAGAGCAAGTGAGAGGCGGAGGTATAGGCAGCAAAGGCGTGATTTCTTACATGCTGGCGCTGCTGAAGCGCGGGGTCAGAGCCAACAGGGTGATCTTCACACTGGGCCTCACGGGCAGCCTGAAACTGAGCTCCCCGAAAGGGAGCTCATCCTCACCCTCATCCTCATCATCATCATCATCATCATCATCATCATCATCATCATCATTTTCACCAAGGCAACCCTTCGAGATCGAAGCACCGCTCTCGCTGGCCGACATGGAGACCAATCCCGCGTTCAAGTGCGAGGAGGACATGGAGACCAAGTGCTGCTCGGGCTCCAGCACCACCGTGTGGGCCAGGGGCGTGGTGGTGAACGTGACCGTCTCGACCACTTCGTTCGAGATGCTCAAGCGGTACCCGGAGTTGGTCGCGGTGGCTTTTGGCGTGAATCAGTTTGTGATCGCCCCGGTGGACTCGGACTTCAAACGCGGAGTCCGCAGCGACACCCCGGCGATACTGGGCATTACTTCGGCCGTGCATCGGCTCAGAGATTGGAAGAGGCAGCAGATGTCCGCGGGCATCTCCACCGGCCGCGGCGCTTCGGCCAGCGCGCGGGCACGGCGCTCGACGCGACCGCTCGAGTCGAACGACAACAACAATGACGACGACAACAACGCCGACATGCTGGAGCTCAAGGACATCGTGGTCACTGTGCCGGACGCGCAGTACAAGGATCCCGCTTCGGGCTCCAAGACCTGCCTGGACCCGCAATACAACGTGGGCCTGAGTCACAAGATAGTGTGTCCCGGTTTGATCGCCGCCCACGGCGCGCTGGGAATCTTCAAGGAGCCCTTCAAAGAGATGTACAGCACCAGCTACGACAGAATCTACATCGCGCACCTCTACCAGCTGGACTCGTGCACGCCGGGCGAGCCTGACAAAAGGGCTACCCTCTCGCCGGAAGCGCCGCAGGTCGCCATCAACATAAACACGCTGGTGCCCACCACGGACCGCAAGCATTACATGGTGGGCATCCTCAACTCGCACACGCTCGTAGAATACGTGCCTCCCGTGAACAAAGTGTGCGTGGCGCAAAACACCGGCGACAGCGCGCAGAGCCTGAACGTGGTGTTCGTGGACGACGGGTACGCGGTGGACCGTCCCGTGGTGGAGGCGCAGCACGGAATGGTGGTGAAACCCGCGGTAGCGCTGCACTTTGTGTCCAACTTTACGCCCGGCATAGATTACATCAACCTGAACGTGAGCTGTGTGGACTACGACGTGAACGCCCTCAAGCCGTGTCTGATAGCCATATGCGGGGGGGACGACGTCTGCCGCAAGGACTACGGGAGGATGTGCCACTCCGCGCACGAGATAGTGAACGATGCGCGCAGGGCCGGGGATATGATGAGAGAGGGTCTGAGGGAGCTTGCGATGCAAGAACTGAAGGCGTCCGCGTACGCCGCGCCCGACCGCGCGTTTTCGACGAGCCCCTTCGGAGAGGGGCGCGGGAAGACGGGCGCTCGTCGACAGAAAAGGTTCGCGGGCATCGCGATCGGATCGGCCGCGCTCGGCCTGGCCACGCACGTCTCGCTGAGGGTGGACGCTCTGGAGGCGCAGTTGGACGACACGAAAACCACCCTCACCAGAGTCGGTAACCGGCTGGTCGAAGTCAGCAACAAGCTGGATAGGAACATCGCGCTGCTGGACGGTAGGATAGACGAGCAAGAGCAGAAGATGAAAAGGAACACCGAGATCGCAAACGGCAACTTCGCCATGCTCAGAGACGCGATAAAGCGCAATACGGAACTGGTGCTGAGAGACACCAACGTCAAGTTTTCCGTGATGGCCAGCTATCAGATGTGGTACGCGCAGATGCAGAGCGTGACTAACCAGATGATGCAGGCCGCCATGCAAACCAAGTTCATGGCCAGAGGCGTGGAGAACTGCCTCAGGCAGATTGCTTCCAGGCGGTCGGGGAGCTGCCCCAGCGGGCTGCGCGTGATGCGCGAGCACCCGGGGCTGTCGGAGTTCCCCACGGTCAGCGCGGCCCTGTACAGAGACCGAAAGCTGTTCATCGTGCATTCCGTGCCCGGCACGGTCGAGCGCGCGGTGGTCAGGGGGATCATACCCATGCCCAAGCTGAGCACCGACGGGGTGCCGTGCTGGCCCGACTACACCGTGTGGCTGATCGAGGGGCGATTCTACGAGCCGTCCGAATGTCACGGCAGGTACTGCCTGAAGCCCGAGCCGCACGAAAAGTACCTGCGGTGTACCGAAAATCCAGACGAGTGCAAGACCGTGTGCGGGCCCTGCCATAGAGGCATATGCTTTCGGAATAACAGATTTACGTGGGTGGAAGGCTCCGCGACCGTGGAGATAGAATCTCCTCCGCTGAAACCGTTCTCGAGACCGCGCATATCAGACGGCCCGGTGTCCTTCGCCGACCTGCTGAAGGACAACTTCCTCGAGAGTTTCGACGCCGCGACGGTGACTGTGGTCGCTGAGGATGATGAGGCACAGCACTACCTCAGGACCGTGATCGGCCATGCGGCTACCATATTGGAAAGTGTGCAGGGTTTCGCGTCAGGCCAGGTGGTGCGAGTTTGCACGGATAAACACACTCAATCAAAACCGGAGACCGATTCGCAGCTCAGATCAATGAATCGGTGGCTTATCTGAAGCTCTTTTACATTTTGCTAGGCAATGTTGGTTATTGGTGTGTGCTCTGTACTTTCTCTTGTCTTGATCTTTGTGTACTACTGTGTTGTGTTTTTGAATGACAATAACGGTGGTGGTGGTGGTGAAAGACAAAATGTCAAATGCAACTGGGGGTTTCATTGGTTTTATTTTCCACACTTTTTAATTGTTATCACCCTAGCAATGACCACTCAACAAAACATCATGGTGTCATGAAACATGAAACAATACAACGTTTTATTGCACAAGCAAGTTACATGGGTGGTGATGTCGATGGACGGTATACCAAAAACTTTCAGGTTCACCTCACCGGTAGCCCATCTCTACACGTTGCGATAGTCAACCAGCTTGGTGTCATAGATGTGCACTTCGCCGATCGTGCAGCGAAGTTGCAGTTCGTCATAATCAGCCTGCTACGGGACGTGACTCTGCTGAGTGCCACGTACACGGACGGCTTATGGGAGACAGGGCAAAGTTTCAGAGGGGGTGATAGCACGTCTCCCGTCACGTGCAACCTTGACAGTCGTATGTGTTCATGGCCAGCATGCAGCCAGGGGGTGCGTGGTCACGACCCAAGCCCCCAGTTCCACTGGGAGAGCCTACTCTGTCATGTACCCTGAGCTCTCCTTTTCCGTAAAATTCGCACCTCTCGCGCTTGTAGGTCATCCGCAGATCACGCACTGTGTCCCGCTGAGAGGAGGACCCGACCTGAGCATCGCTACTTGCTCGAGCATGGACGCACTCGCGCTCTGCGCGAGCCTCCGCGGTCCTTCTCGCCTTATCCCGTTGCAATCTGGCCAGATAAAGTCTCACCTTGCATCCGATCCATAACTTATCTGTTTCAGATAGTCCTCTCGGTAGACCGCTTGTCCTTCTGGAACCTGGGCACGCAAAATAGCTTGGGGAAGGTTTCGCAGCCTGCTTCAGCAATCGTACCGGAGTCGGTCCCCTTCGCCCTGGCGTAGGAATGTTTGGTAACACTTAGGAAACGCCCGCGCTGCGTGAGCCGTGGCGGCTAAGAAGCCGCGTACGATTCACCTGCTCGTCGCGGTGGAAGATTCGCAGCTTTCGGGCTCATGTCCGGGTCGGTGACGTGGCGCGCGTCGACTAGCACGCGAATCTTGAAGAGGACCGCGACTCTTTCCGTTACGTGTTGAACTGGAGGTACGCGAGCGCTTCGGCGTAGCCCGGGTCTGAAATTGCCTACGGTTGACCAAGAGCGGGGTGCGATGCGTAACCAGCGTCTCGAAGCCTTTCCCCACAGCCGAACTCCTGGCCCTGCAGGTTGCAGCTGAGACCGCTGCCGACAAAAGATCACCAGAGTCCGCGGTCCGGTCCGTAAAACGCGGACATGATGAGCAGATGCGCTCAAACAGGTCGACCGTCATCACCCGTACTCGTACACGAGCCTTGACCCAGAAACAGCGGCGCTCCCTCGAACGGTTGAGCCAACGCGTCTTGGGATCGGGTCGTCAGGGCGGAAAACGCTTCTGCAACCGCGCACGACTCGGGTCGCGCTCGCGCACGAGGCCTTTTGTGCGTTTGCTTGAGCGCGTCGTCGGAATCGCAGAGGGCTTTGAAGTGCAGGATCACGCACGGTACGTCTCCCGTATCGCTCTTCGAACCGCTGCAGTGACATCTGTCGTCCAAAGCTCTTCTTCAGCCCATCATCTGTGAAACGTGAGCACATCGTGAAGCGACGGACAGGTTCCTCAGGCGCCCACCGCTTTTTGGTCATGGCGCTCACTCTCACGCTGATCTTGAGCGCTTTCAGCTCTGTCGCCAGCATAGATATCGCGTACGACTTCCCGCAGCCCGATCTCCGCTGAGCAGCGCGAACGTGGAGCGATCGCCCCGGTCATGTGCAGCCGGATCATGCTCCGCACCCACTCGTCCTGGCAGTACCTGGCCATTGCGAGTAGAGCCCTGTCTTTCCTTTTGTCGCCATCGTCTCCGCAACGAACGCTCTGATCTTCTCCTCCTTCTTCTCCTTCTCCTTCTCTTCTCCCTCTCCCTCTTCTTTCTTGCCTTTGTTGTCGGGGACCGAATGATGTTCAGAAAAGCTCGCGCGGGACTCGCCGCCGGGAGCGGATCGAATCTCACTCGTTTCAGAAGAGGCCATTCTTGCACTTCGTGCCTGGAAAAGGCATCGGCCGCGGTCCTTCTTACGTTTTGTTGCAGGCCGTCTTTCTTCCCGAGCGCACGTCCGTCAGATTCTCGCGCACGGGTCTTGCGTGCGATGAAGCAGACAAGAGCCTTCGATCTGAACGGATCGTTGTCTTGCAAAGGGACGCTCTGCTCGCTTGCAGACAGCTGAGGGGGCACCTCTAAACTCTCCAGGACAGACCTGAGGGCCGCGGTCTGCTCTGCGGGCTGCCCGCTGGACGCGACGGAATCGAGCCGATGTCGCGAACGACGCGCCCGTCAGAGGGACGTATAAGGCCTTGCCGGCACGCACCTTGCGCCCTCTGCACCCGAGCGAATGTCCCGACGCTTTGGACACTGTCTCTCTGAACAGATTGCACCGGCCGCGTAAAAATTCTACTCACTGTAACGCGACGGCCGTCACGCCGCCCTGCCCTCTGTAATACAATCAGAGCTGGCCAGCATTTCAACGAAAGGTGCCTGGGCCCCGTATTGAACAGCAGCCAA